>JAEIGH010000602.1:0-25760 GCA_018903575.1 Drosophila saltans
TGCTGACACCGAAGAACTCGCGGAGTGCAATAAAAAAGTACGTCCGATCGCGGTGACAGTCAATTACATCTGTTTCATTTGTGACTTGATGGCATTGTTTTAATTCAGTTGCTGTTAATCCAAGAAACTGATCTCTGTGCTTATTGACCGCTATCATGGGAATTTGAATATCCATCGTCATAATTCCTTTATTGCTGATTGCTGGTATGGGAACTAGATTGTATAATTCAAATACTTGTGCTGAGAGCAATGGTAGCGTTACTTTGAATATTACGCGCTTCTTTACAATGCTCCCTTCTGCCTTCATCATTTTATATAATTGTAGAACATCATCGTCTGTGGCAGGAAGTATGTGTCCTGGTGGAAGATGATTTTTTAACTCTTTTAAGTGTTGTTCAAGTTGTTTAGGCGAGAGTAACAACGGGCTAATTTGATCATGATGAACGTCAGTGAGTACATGGGCAATCTCTGATTGTACTCGTTGCAAATTTGAAGCAATCACCGAAAGTTGTGTTGTTATCGTGAGATACCATTGAAAAGTCTTGACAGAATCAGAATGTGCTTGAGATATATCGAGTAGTTGCTGCTCCATCAAATTCAATCGCTTCTCAATAATCGCCTCATCACGCTTGAAGATGTTGATTGTTGAATCAAGTATAGATGTTTGATTTTTTAAGAGTGTTACCAAGTATTCCTCATTTGTTTTCACCTTTTCAATAGTATTGGACATTTCTTTTGCATATTCCGAGTCCAGTACTCCATATAGACTCCTGGCAATGTTGCCAATAAAATCAAATGGTGCTCTACGATTTCGTCCTATGTGCAAGAGATCGTTTTCCATTCTCAGTTCCTCTTCCACATGTTGGAAGTGTTTGTACATTGCAGAACAGGCTTGACTTGGTTTTAATCGGGAACACATTTCCCCAATCTTTTTTATTCCGAAAGAAAATGTGTTCATGTCGTCCCAATAAGGATCCAAATTATAATACGCAATGATTGTCCAGTCAGCTACAGCAAATCTGGACGTTCCAATTTTTTCATAGTAAATGCCAGGTTTGGCATCAAATTGGGTCACATTTACTGATTGGTCCAATGCCAATGGTAACAATAGCAACATCATTAATAACGTTAGAGGTAACGATGCTAAAATTCGTCTTTTTGGGCTTTGCCTTGTTGTAGCATCCTTAAACCCGTCTTCTTGGGAATCATCGGCGTCGTCGTCATCCAGTTGATGTTTTTCTCCTGGTTCTGGTGTTCTTAATAGGGGAGCTAATTTATGAATAGCTCGTTTGTCCATTCCAAATGCCGTTTTTACGTCAACCACACGAATATAACCATCAGGTCCAGGATATAATTTTATAATCCTCCCCAATGGCCATTGAAGAATGGGTACATTATCTTCTTTGAGGATCACTATCATGCCTTCTTTCACATTGTTAAAAGGCTTCTTCCACTTCGCGGAGTTTTGTAATCCTTGCAGATACTCCTGTGACCATTGTGTCCAAAAGGTATGTTTTAATCGTTTTTGTTGTATTTAAATCCAGTGTTTAGGTTATTTTATTAAATTCTTTACTTAATATGTTTTCATTGAGTTTATATTCATTTGTGTGTATTCACATTTAATGTCTTATGTAGACTGTATCTTAGTTCTTTAACAAAGGGTTTTCTTAGCTAAGACCGCGTAGCTGCGCTGCCAGCGACGCCGGCAGAGGAGCGGTCTGCTTATGTCATAAATGCTAACGTAAGCTAAATATGCATATATGGATATATGCAAGAGTGAGGATGTATCATGTTACATTGCTGGTCGCTTGTGTTATTATTGTTAATTCAGCAATATCCAGCAATGCATTATTTATATGCTTCACTGTGTACAGTGATCACTCGATAGAACATGCTACATCCCCCTCCTTTAGAAAAATAACGTAATTTATGGAGTTATTTTAAAATTTGATTATGTTTGACTTATTTATTAATTATTATATTTATTATTATATATTTTTTTTTTTTTTTTACTTTTTTTTTGTTAAAAAAAAATTAATGAAATATAGTAGGAAAAAATTTTAGAAAATATTGTAATAAATTGTAAGAATTATACATATTATTCATTAAGAAAAAAATTTTTTTTTTTTTTTTTTTTTTTTTTTTTTTCGTCCGATTTTTTTTTTTTTTTTTTTTTTATGTATTAACCAATTAGGAATTAAAAATCTTTAACCTATCTTTATGTACTACCTGCTTTTTATTTTTACCATCTTTTATTTTTATATTGTCTCTATCTTCTATTGCTTCTATTGTGTATGGGCCTAAATACTTAGGTTCTAACTTATGGCCCGTATCATTTCTTAATAAGACTCTTCTTCCTATTTCTAGCTCAATATTATTTATTTTCCTATCATATAGTTCCTTATTCTTAACTTTATGCTGTTCTAGCATAACTCTGGCCCTTTTATAGGCCTGTTCTAATCTAAATTTTGATTCCTTAGCATAATCATCTATATTATAAAGTGGATTTATCCTATCTATTGTATTAAAGTGTTTTGGTAAATTTGAAGTTTTACCAAATACTAACTCATATGGACAATAATCATGTGCCATAGAGGGTGTTGTATTAAAACTATATGCGAAGTATCTTATCCATACATCCCAGTCAGTTTTGTCAACTGAAATGTATGAACGTATGAACTCGTTAAGTGTTCGGTGGCTTCGCTCCACAGTTCCTACAGTCTGGTGATGGTGTGCAGTTGAAGTTATATTTTTAATATGCAAGTTTTTGCATAAATCTTCAATTATTGAATTTTTATATTCTGTTCCCATGTCCGTAATGAACGTCTTCATTGGACCGTACTTCAGAATAAAATCTTCATATATAGCTTTCGCTACTGTTTTTGCACTTTTGTCTTTAATTGGTATGATTACAAGGTATTTTGTTAAATCGCAGATTAAAGTAACTGCATATTCATTTCCTTGTTCTGACTTGGGAAATGGACCGATCGTATCCACAATTACCCTGTCAAAAGCCATTTGTGGCGTTTCTGTTATAATCAATGGTGTTTTTATATGTTTAGTTATTTTTGATTTTTGACACTTATTACATTTTTTTATATATTGAGATATCTCTTGTGTCATTTTTTTCCAGTAATAATGTCTTTTAATTTTTGCTAAGGTTCTTGTAATTCCCGAATGACCTCCTTGTATAGGATCATCGTGGAACGTAAACAGTATTGCTTCTTTTTCTTTATCATTATTTGATAATAGGGTCACCGGCTTGAGTAGCGCTACTCGTAAAGATATTAAATTCTTATTGCCCAATAATTTAAAAGATTCTATTGAAATTGTATCAAAGATCTTTTCGCTCGGTGCCACTTTGACTTGGTTGATATTAAGTATACCGGCTTCCTTTTCAAGCCTTTGGAAGAATTGACCTAAGTCGAGAATTCCATTAGTATACATATCGCAAATGTCAATTCTTGCTATAACTTTCTTGCCATGTTTGAATGTGCATAAAGTTTCAGTTATACGCAAGGTCACTACTTTTCGTACTTCGTCATTAACAATGACTTCATATACGTTGGGCTTAGAAGCATTAAGAGATTGCTTTCGCGAATCTTCTATATCGTTATATTTTTCTTTTCCTGCGCAGGAATTTAACTGTTTACTTTGGTTTCTGGTAGTGACTTTCAGAATTTTATTATTATTTTGTATGTATTGTAAATCTTGTATCGTGATTCTTGATAGAGCGTCGGCCACGAAATTATCTTTTCCCTTAAGGTATTCTACTGTAAAGTCGTATTCTTCAAGATCTAGTCTCATTCGGGTTAACTTTGAACTGGGATTTGTCATTGAAAACAAATAAGTTAATGCTCTATGATCCGTTTTGACAGTGAAATGTCTACCATAAATGTATGGTCGAAAATGCGTGATGGCCCAATGAATTGCCGCTAATTCTTGTTCTGTTGTACTTTTATTACTTTCACCTTTTGTGAAAGATCTAGATGCGTATGCAACTGGAAGCTGAAGTCCATCTTTATTTTGGGTTAGGACTGCTCCACATGCATACTTACTTGCATCCGTGATTATGCAAAATTCTTTGCTAAAATCTGGGTACTGTAACAGAGTTGGATTCATCAATGCTGATTTTAGATGATCGAATGCGTTTTGACAATCAACTGTCCATTCGAATTTTTCATCTTGCTTACATAATCTTGTTATGTGACGAGAATAATCAGCGAAATTTTTTATAAATCTTCGGTAATAATTGCAAAATGCAATGAATCTTCTAGCGCTGTCCGCATCATGTGGGACTGGATATTTTTTTATGACCTCATATTTTGTGTCATCAGGCAAGATTCTTTTATCTGTGCACTTATGTCCCAAAAGGTGACTTCATGCATGAAAAATGAACATTTTTCAGGATGTAACTTTAGGTTGTGTTGCCGACATTTCTCAAAGACATCTTTTAGATTATTGAGCATATGTTGCTCGGAACAACCTATGACTATTAAGTCATCCATATAAAGAAAAGCTTGCGAAGGTTTAAGTCCAGTGAATGCTATAGTCATCATTCTCTGGAACGAATTTGGCGCTATTTTTTAAACCGAATGGTAATCGCGTGAAGCGATATGAGCCATTACATGTTGAGAAAGATGTAATGTCTCGTGACTCTTTTTCAAGTTCAATTTGATGAAAACCTGACATTAAGTCAAGGCATGAAAAATATTTTGCTCGACCTAGTTGATCTAAGATATCATCAATTCTAGGGAGTGGAAATTTATCTGCTAGTAATTTTTTATTAATTTGACGATAGTCAATTACTAATCGCCATTTTTTATTTTCGGAATTTGGTAACGATTTTTTCGGTACCAATAAAAGTGGGCTATTATAAGCTGATACGGATGGCTCGACAATTTTGTCGTTTATTAATTTTTGGACTTGACTTTGAATTTCGTCTTTTTGATTATGAGGATTTCTGTAGTTTTTTATGTACACTGATTCTGTATCTTTTAACCTTAATTCTTGCTTGTAAAAGTTATTTGTTGAAATAGATTCGGTTTCAATTCCGAAAATGTCTGTATACTGAGTGCATAACTCTGTAAGCTTTGCTTTGAATAATTGTGGGAAATTCTTTTCTAGTTTTTTCATTACTTCTTTATGTCTATCATTTTTGATATCTTGGGCTATGTCATAATTACTTAATGACTCTGTTTGGATTTCATTTAAATTTATAATTTTGGTTGAACTCGTTGTATTTAATATTCGGACAAAAATATTATCTTTATTGGAAATTGTATTTCCAATGAATATTCCTTTATCAATTTCTTGATTCGGAATTAAAATGGTATGTTCAACAAAGTTCAGTTTTATTTGACGGACTACTTCAGCGCGAGCTGGAAGTATTATAGCGTTATTATCAAACGTATGTGTAATTGGTATATGTATTGGATAGTTGAGATTGTTTGGCCGAAGTATTAGAGTATCACTTGAATGTGTGAAATCTAATTGGCAGTTGAATTTTTTAATGAAGTCTATGCCAATTATACCGTCACTCGGAATCGGAAAATTTTGTTCTACTAAATGGAAGTTGTGAGGAATTATATATTTTCCTGTAGTTAATTCTACAAATGACAAACCGATTGAAAAAATTGATCCTTCCCCTATTCCTGATATTTTTGTTTTTATGTTAGTATTAACATTCTCAAAAATATCGACATTTTCTTTTAATAGTGAAATGTCTGCACCAGTATCAATTAGTAAGGTAAATTCCTTACCTGAATTTTCATTTTTAATTTTACAAATATATTTAAATTAAGGTTAATATTGTGTACTTTCGAATATCTTAAGGGAGTTATTGGTTTTCCGGATCACTTTGCGCGACCCTTACATTTGAATTATTATTATTGTGGCTTCTATTTGTATTGCCACGGCCTCTAGGGTTTCCTCTAGTTTGGCCTTGTCCTCTATAATAGGAATTATTATTTCTGGTATTTCGGAACCCGTTGTATTGGTAATAGCCTCTTCCACGGAGGTTACCTCGGTTTCCTCGTTGGTTTTGTAACTGGTAATTTTGGTTGGGGGTCTGTCGTTGACGAAAGTATCTAACGGAGCTTGCCTCTTCAGTGGCTTCCGTAGAAACGTCCACGAATTTTGAAATGGCTTCATTCATGTTTTTGAATGTGCCTGACCGCATAGCATGTTTTACTTCAGTTAAAGTGCAATTTTTAGTCATGGCCTTTACAGCAAGTGTTGTGCTGTATTTGTTTGCTATTTCTGTAGACAAGCCATCATCGATGTAAGCTCCTTTAAGAGTTTTTGTCAATGTTTCAACCTCTTGGGCGTATTGGCTGGCTGTCTTGGTTTTTGTTGGAGATTTAATAATTTTGCAGAGATTACCTCTACAGATTCTCCTAAAACATTTTCAGTTAGTTTTTTACTAATGGCAACTATTGTTTGCTCATTTGTAATTAACTTTCTAGCGTGGCCTTTTAATTTTGTTTTTATTATTCGTACTGCAATTGCTTCGTGAGTACCTTTCATAGTCTCAACCAAGTCGAGACCATCTAGGAAACTTTGAAGGTTTTCAGTACTTCCATCAAACCCTGGTATTAGAGTGGATGCGAGTTTTAAAAACTCAGGTACAGATTGTTCATCTGGCATTGTCGGATTGTCGGAAAGTGATTGCAGCGATGGTGTTGCTACTGACAGCGTTTCAATTTCTTTCGTTTTTAATTTATTTTCGATGTCAGATTCGCCGCTCATCTGTTCAGATTCTTCTGGACTACTTGTGGCTAGAATTGACCCGTCAAATTTAGCATCCGCATTTAATGCGTTTGGAACGAAAAATATGAAGATTATGCCTATCCGATATTGTTCTAAGTTGAGTTCTTAGTCTGTCAAGATTCTCCCTTGCTTGTAGCAAGTGCAAATTATTTAAACGGCTGAATACTTCCGCAAATAGTTTGTTGATTGTATTGAATTCATGTATTAGAATTCGAATATGTTTCAACTTTGTTTTGTTTTTTATCTGAATGCTCTTATTGAGGCATTTAAATGACTTCTCGAATTCTATCCTATGTTCTTTTACTATCTGAACAATTTTTGGCCATTCCATGCGGAACGTTATTTAAAAAAAAATTTTAAGTCCATGCCTTCTTGTTTTGGATCTGTTACTGACATATCTTAATATTTCTTATTTTTTTTTTTTTTTATGGTTTTCTAACATTATTCTTGATTTTCATCCATCAAATAGAACAGAAATGTTCCTGTTGCGTTTGAAAAGCAACAAATAAATGGTATTGATAGGATGAAACAAGTACATACCCTACTATTCCCTTGGATTGGGAATTTTTTACCAAATTTTTCCAAGTAAATTATCTTTATTTTGCCAAACTTATAGCGCGTTGGGGTGAGTTAATATTTTCACTCTTAAAAACCCCGATTATATCGGACTCTATGCTAGGATGGTTTTCTACTACTCTACTAAAATAACTATCTAACGTACTCATATTCCTATTTTAGTTAATACATAACATTCAATAAAAATTTGTTTAAAGTTGAAATTTTAATTTTATTATTTGAGAAATTCGAGAAAAATTGATTCGTTTGATAATATATATAAATTAATTTTTTTTTTTATCAAAAATGCACCTTCATTTTTAGGTTTGCATACTTTATTTAAATCTTGTCCAAGTCATTGGCTTGTTAGGGCTTCTTTTTTTTGTTATACATTTGTTATGTAGCCTATATGCCTTGAACAAAATGTATGCGATCAAAATTATGACTATTGTCAATAAAAGTGCATTAGTAATACTTAAATCAATATTTGATGATTCAACTGTATTTATCACGTTAGCAGTGGAGTCCACTGTCTTCGTGTCTATTATTCCCATTGTGGATTTTTTATAAATTATTAAATTTGTTGTTAAATCATCAAACTTATTTATACTATTATCAAACATTAAAAAAAATTTGAGACAATTTTTTTTTTTTTTAAGAAAATTTTTGTATATTTATATAGAAAAATTTTCTTTTACATTACCCTGCCTAATTTTGCGCATAGCTTTACAGGCTATGCTTCTCTTGAGCGGAAATGGTTCCGCTCAAGTTTACAATGTGTCTTACAATTTTTCTTAGTTTCTATTTATATATTTTTATACATAATTATAAATTTGTTTTTTTTTTTTTTTTACATTTGAAGTTTAAAAATTTTTTTTTTTTGAATATTTTTCTGCTTGTTTTATTTTCTTCATAGCATCAGCTGGTCGTCGCCGGTTGGCTAGCTGATGCTCCATCGATGGCGTAAAAAGCGGCCTGCTTTTCACACTGAGTTGTCTCTGCTGCTGATGTCCTGGGCCTATGGGCTCAGGCGGTACCGGTGCAGGTCTTCGCACCAGATTTGACGTCTTTCCAACACGTATGCTCGCAGAAGGGGCTCTCCAATGGCCCCGGGCAGTCTCTCGGGCACTTCTTTTGCAGCTTTGGTAGGTTTACTTGTGGAGGTGGAAGGTTTTTAGTTTTGTTTGTTGTTGTTGGAATATTTTCTGAGTGAGTTTGTGTGGTATTTGGCTTTTTTATTTTCTTTATGTGACTTTAAAAAGTCAAGTTCATACTGCAGTTTTTGGGCAGTTGCCCAAGGAGGAGGTGTTGGACTGGTGTATAATAGCCACTTTATGTGCGCTATTCTCTTATTTATTTTATTTTTTACACCACCTCTCCTAGCCATTACACTCTTACTCTACTCACTCAGATTCCTTTATTTTTTCCTTTGATATTTCCTTTGTTTCTTCCTTCTTTGTTCCCTCCTTCTTTGCCGTTGGTCTTCGTAAAATTTTACAGTGTTGGAATTATATTGTCCTCCCGTGCAGATTGTCGTCAGGTCGGTTGACCTCAGTCACGGTCGCCATGTGTTGTATTTAAATCCAGTGTTTAGGTTATTTTATTAAATTCTTTATTTAATATGTTTTCATTGAGTTTATATTCATTTGTGTGTATTCACATTTAATGTCTTATGTAGACTGTATCTTAGTTCTTTAACAAAGGGTTTTCTTAGCTAAGACCGCGTAGCTGCGCTGCCAGCGACGCCGGCAGAGGAGCGGTCTGCTTATGTCATAAATGCTAACGTAAGCTAAATATGCCTATATGGATATATGCAAGAGTGAGGATGTATCATGTTACATTGCTGGTCGTTTGTGTTATTATTGTTAATTCAGCAATATCCAGCAATGCATTATTTATATGCTTCACTGTGTACAGTGATCACTCGATAGAACATGCTACACGTTGCACCAGCTCCCATTGTTCTGGCAACGATTTCTGTCTGATTGGCTCTGGATCGGGTTGAGCCACCAATGGTTCTCCAATGAGTAAATGTCCTGGTGTGAGCGCAGTAAGATCATTAGGATCACTTGAGTTGGGAGTTAGTGGCCGTGAATTTAATATTGGTTCAATGTTCACAATAATTGTTGACAATTGTTCAAACGTCAAATTGGCTGTGGAAACATTTTTTAGCAACAAATGTTTTGCTGATTTTACAGCTGCCTCCCATAAACCTCCAAAATGAGGTGACCGTGGGGAAATAAATTTAAATTGAACTCCTTTCTGGTTACAGAATTCCATAATTGTACCAGTTGCTATGTCAGAGTAAATCGTTTCACTCAATTCCTTCAATTGGTTGTTAGCTCCAACGAAGTTTGTCGCGTTGTCACAGTACAACGTTTGGCATCTTTCTCTTCGTCCAATGAAGCGTTGTAATGCTCCAATAAATGAGGATGTTGATCAGTCTCCAACCAATTACAGGTGTACTGCCTTTGTTGCAAAACATACAAATACAGCAATGTATGCCTTATCTGGACGTTTTCCTCTTATTTTGTGATGAATCCAGAAAGATCCGCAGTAATCCACACCAGAGATGAGGAACGGTCTATTTTGAGATACGCGGTGTTCAGGTAACTCTCCCATTATTTGTTTAAAGAGTTTTGGCCTGAATCTTGTGCAGGATACACAATTTTGTATCACATTCCGTATCATCAATTTTACTTTTACAATATGATATTGTTGTCTGGCAATACCTCGTAATGCATCTTGTCCACAATGCATGTTGTCTTCATGCAATTTGCGCAGAATCATTTTAACAACGGTATCATTATAAGGCAACAGATATGGATTCCTTGTGTCTCTTGAAACTGGAGCTTGTTGTAGTCTGGTCGCTACTCGAATAACCGAATTTTCATCAAGCACCAAAGGTAATGATGATAAATTACTCTTCTTGCCCATGGGTTGCTCTGGACGATTTCTGAGATGACGAAGCTCATACTCAAATTCACCTTCCTGAATTTGTTTGATTATAATTATTCGAGCTTGTTCCAACTCATCCAATTCCAGTTGAACAGTCTTCCTTCTGTTTTGTGCTTTGCAGAACCGTAATACGTATGCAATAATTCTTTGCATACGATATACCGAGTTTTTGTGGTTTATGTTATAAATCCACCCATCATCCCTTCCAGAAGCAGGAATGCTACTCGTCATTGGTATACTGAATACTTTGGTTTTCCGCTCTGAAGTATCAGTCACATGTTCTGATGCTTTGAATGGAGCTGGCCAGCGAGATTGCGGCCCATGTAGGTATAATGGTCCATATAACCACAAATTGTTTGATGTTAGCTGAGATGCCGATATTCCTCTTGATAGGACATCTGCAGCATTTAAAGCTGATGATACATGCCTCCATTGTGATGGTTTGGAAACAGCATGTACTTTTGTAAGCCTGTTGGCCACAAATGTATGGAACTGAGATGCCCGAGAATTAATCCATGACAGTGCAATTGTTGAATCTGACCACAAGAAAGCTTCAACATTTTCCGCTTCCATCCGGAGATCGTGTCGAACTCTGTCCGTGAGTTCTGCTCCAAGCACTGCTGCACATAACTCAAGACGTGGCAATGATTGTTTTTCTAGTGGAGCTACTCGTGACTTTGCACACAGTAAACGCACGGTGATCTGACCATTTTTGTATGTGGCCCGAATGTATACAGCAGCTCCATACGCCTTTTCTGATGCATCTACGAAGGTGTGGATCTGGCGTGTGGATGGCACCTTTCCATCATATATGTGCCTGGGCATTTGCATTTTATTCAGTTCTTGCAGATCCGCACGATACAATTCCCACTGTTTCTCCAAGTTAGCAGGTAATTTGGCAAACATCTCAAATTTCTCGGATGCAATATGTTGCAGTAAGATTTTAGCACGTACTACAACAGGTGCAAATAGTCCCAAAGGGTCAAATATTTGTCCTATTTCAGATAATAGAACGCGTCTTGTTATCCCTCGAGTATGTAGCTGGGCCTTTCCGCAGAGCGTGTCTTCTTTAGGCATCCAAATTATGCCTGAAGTTTTCACACTTAATTGTTCCAATGCATCACCCAAATTAATGCTGCTGCATATGTCGCCCTTCGAGATGTCCTCCAATAGCTGTGCATTGTTTGAGCACCATTTCCTCAAATTGAATCCGGCTGGTTTAAGAATTTTAACCAGCTCCTGCCTGATTTGTAGTGCTTCTGCCAAGCTGTCTGCTCCTGAAAGGCAATCATCCACATAAAAGTCATTTTTTAATGTAGTTGCTCCTGAGGCCCACTTTTCCTTGTTTTTAGTTGCCAAATACTCCAAACTTTTTGTTGCGAGGTAAGGTGCCGAAGTTGTTCCATAGGTAACTGTCTTCAAGCGATAATATTTCAATTTTTTATTTGGGCTGTCTCTCCAAACAATCATTTGATTGAATTGATCATCTGGATTTACCCATATCTGTCGGTACATTTTTTTCTATGTCCGCAGTGAAAACATATTTATGCGTCCTAAACCTCAGTAGGATTGAAAACAGTTGACTTTGTACCACTGGTCCTGGGTACAAGATATCATTCAGAGATTTTCCTGTTGATGTCTTACATGAAGCATCAAATACCACCCTTAATTTGGTTGTGGTACTATCAGGTTTAAGAACACAATGATGAGGTATGAAATAATGCTGCCTTGGTAATCTTTCTGGCAACACTTCCTTCATGTGTCTAAGCTGTTCTTCTAATCTTCTAACAGCCACATCACAAGACTCCCCCAGGGATGAAGAGTCTTCAGCAAATGGCAGTCCATCTGCGGTTTTTTGTAACTTGTCCAAGAAGTGCTTTTCGCAATACCCTTCCTCTGGACCTTTGTATGTTCTTGCTGGTTTCAGGGTATTCAATTTCCAGAACCGCTCCAACAGTTCATCAGACTTGGAAGGCACCATACAAGTGGCAGGTGCACATGTAACCATGTTTATTTTCCCAGCTATGATCCAACCAAATTCTGAATTTTTAAGAACTGGACAACTATTTTGTTTTATTTGTCCCGGTAATAATATTGAGAAATGGTGATCTGCACCTAGTAATAAATCGATTTTACTTGTTTTGTAAAAGTTGGGATCCGCTAGAGGTATGTTTTTCGGCAGGTCAAACATTTGCGTAATTGCTTCTGTGGGTTGATCTGCAACAATGTGCGGTAAAACAAAGGCTTCCACTCTTGTACTGAAATCGGTGTATTTTGATTTCACAAGTACATATACTCTTGAGCTGCTGAGTTGTGGTTGTCCTCCTACTCCTTCAATTCTTAGCGATGCCTTTTCTATTTTTAAAGATAATTGTTTTACTAGTCTCTCTGAGATTAGATTGACTTGGGAGCCACTGTCTAATAGCGCACGAAATTCTCCTTCTCGCTCATTGGTCCCTTTAACAATTACTCTGGCTGTCGCTAGTAGGGTATAATTTTTATTACTTCCATATGTGGACGCAGCTGAGGCCGTTGTTGTTACATTTGGTTTCAAGTTGTTGTTTCCCAAATGTAACAACGTATTGTGTTTTTTATCGCATTTCAAAAATCCCTTCCAGGTACAAGCCTTTGACATGTGGTCGGTTTTAAAACAATTGACACACATTCTCTGTCTCTGTACCCAGTTTAACCGTTCTGCTGCAGATTTAGTTTTGAATTTATCACACTGAAACAGTTTGTGATTTAACTTACTGCAGAACGGACATGAAGATGAGTTTGTGCCAGACGCTGATGCACATATTTTTTTGCCTTTCCCTGGACTGCTTGGTACCAATCGCCTCGAGGGCAAGGAAACGTTGTTCCAAAAATGCAAGGAATTCTTTGGTCTTCTGCAATTCCCTTGTATCGGAAAGGGATTGTTCATATAAAGTGTGGGTAAGTCTATCCAATTTTCTTGTCATATGGAAAATTATAATAGAATCCCAAGTTTCTGTGTCAATGCCTATATTCTTTAAGGCTTGCAATGATTCATGAATATTATCATGAAGATTCTTTATTGACAGGGCGTCGTTTCCAATGTTTGGATGATCAAATAATTTTTTGAACACTGCTGTAACCAAGACCCGTTTATTGTTAAATCGTTCTTGAAACATTTTCCATGCAGTGTCATAATTGACTTCTGTTAATTCAAGGTGCCTAATTAATCTTTCGGCATCGCCTGATAGATTTGCTTTTAAATACCACATCTTTTGTATAGCGGGTATGTTCGATTCATGAACCATTTTCTTAAAAATGTCATGAAATTGTTGCCATTTCAAATAATTTCCATCAAACTTTGGAATTGAAATTTTTGGCAATTGTAGTGACGACGTTGTCACATCATGTGCAGGTGGGACACAAAATTTCAGTATCGCCTTTTCTGCCATTAAGAATGTTTCCAAATTGTATCCAGCTTCGACTGGATCTACTGCAAGTTTATACATCTCATAGTGCAGTTGTTCTATCTGCTGCCATAAGTTTTCTACAACTGTTTTGTAGTTCATTTTTTCTTCAGGAATTATTTGCTTTAATGTCCTGGAAAGTGTTGCTAGCATAGCGCTTTGCTTTCTGATCAATGGTTGAATGTTAATGCGATCTTCATCTTTTTGATGGGCCAATTTGCTTTCTTCAATTTTTGCCCTTTGTAGTTTCCAGTCCTTTATTACTTCTTCTGTTAATTCTTTTAATTTTGAATAATATTCCTTTTTGAAGTTATCGTGACCGGATGGCTCGTATCCCAACGATTCCAATAAATCAGTGTGGGCTTTGTCAAATTCATCGCAAAGATCTTCAATCGTCTCAATTTTATTATCATAATAGAGAACTTTTGACTTTCTTGAGGCAGAGTCCTTTTTGACATTTCTGATGACATTTTGAATCTCTTCACCTCGCTCAAACTGTTGTTCGTATATTTTATCCATTTTACTTTATGTACTTTGATCCGTTGGAAGTATATTTTTAGTCAATTGACAAGGTACGCTCCGACTCGCACCGATTAGTGATCAAAGTACTAGTAAATAAAGTTAAATTGAACAACAAGTATAAAGTTTTTAAAATTTTTTTTTATTTTATTTAATGTAAATGTATATAATGAATCGTAGAATCCTTCGACTGCTTGGTCTCCGTGTTTTCCAGATGGTTCAATTGATTGGGTACGCCTTGTCCCACGTTGCAGAAATCCAAATTTGGAGTTTTCCGATTATACTCTGCTGTCGTTTTAATCCACAAATTGACTAGTTGACAAAGTGCTGATAATTTCAGTTGTCCGACAAACAGAAGATTTTATGGTCGCCAAGTTGACCTGTTGTACACTAATAGTCGCCAAGTTGACTCAAATGTACTTTTTTCCGCTGTGATTCTAGTCGCCAAATTGACTAGGTGACAAAGTGTTGGCACAGTCAGTTGTCTCACAAGCAGATGTAGTTTTTAGTTATGGTGTGCAATACCGTCGCCAAGTTGACATAAATGATATGCACAAATGCAATGATATCCAAGTTAATCAATTACTTCGTAAATGTCGGGACCCCGGATTGTTGCTAGCCTGCAAAACCGTGCCCTCGCTAAGGAATATCAATATTTTCCAAAGCGTTGTATTAAAAAAGGAAATGATCGAGTTTAGTTTATATACACGATTCTCGGATCTAGGGGGTCACATGTATATACATTTGGGGGTCTTATTCAGAGTGTAAATGAGTGGACAATTTTGTGTTGTATAAAAATAAAGTGTGAGTACAGTGTATATGAAAATATGTAGGGGTTAATTCTATTCTAAGCAAAGTCTGCATTGGTCTTTACTGTGAGAAATTCATAGTTTGTATTTTAAGCATGCATTTACACCAACAGTCAGTATAAATTCCTATATGTACCATTCGGAATTTCCAACTCTCCAGCGGTTTTTACAAGATTTAAATTGGCAGTAATGAGAAAATCAGTGAAGAATGGAGATGCACTGATGTACATGGACGATATAATTATACCAAGTATTGAAGATGGTCTAATTAAACTTAAAAGGGTGTTGAAGATAGTTGTGGGAAATGGGTTGAGAATAAACTGGGAGAAATGTCAGATACTGCAGAGTAAAGTAAATTTATTGGGCTATATTGTTGAAAATGGAAGTATTAAGCCAAGTAAGGAGAAGACTGATGCCGTTTCAAGATTCCCCATCCCACATGAAAAGAAGTCAGTTCAACGATTCTTAGGGTTAACATCGTATTTCCGTAAATTTATCGAAGGATACGCAGTAACAGCTAAGCCCTTGACGGACATTTTGCGAAAAGACAACAAGTTTGAGTTTAAAGAATTGCAAATGATAGCGTTTGAACAATTGAAGTTAGCATTGATCAAAGGTGCCGATTTAAAGTTATACAATCCTAAGCTAGAGACTGAGATTCACACTGATGCCTCGAAACACGGTTTCAGATAGATTCAGAAGATGGTTTATTTCATCCGGTACAATATATGAGTCGGAAAACTAAACCTTGCGAAGAGAAGTATGATTCATATGAACTTGAGGTTATAGAAGTTATTGGAGCATTAATAAAGTGGCGTGTATATGTGCTAGGATTGAGATTTAAGACGGTTACAGATTCTAATGAGTTCACGATGATAATGAAAAAGAAAAAGGTTCCGTTGCGTGTAGCACGTTGGGCAATTTACCTACAAGATTTCGATTATCAGATTGAACATCGTTCAGGTTCAAAGATGCGGCATGTGGATGCTTTGAGCCGTTGATCTTGTTTTCTGCTAACTGACACCATAATTCATAGATTGAGGGAAGCACAGTTGTCAGATGATTGGACTAAATTGATTAGGAGTTTAGTTCAGGAGAAGGGATATGAAGATTTTTACATTGAAAATGAAATATTGTTAAAAGATCCCAATCAAGAACTTATTGTCGTTCTCTCACAGATGGAAAGGAAAATAATACAGATTGCACACAAACAAGGACATTTTGGAGCTAGGAAGACTCAGGATATCGTAGAAAAATCGTTTGTCCGTTCATCTGTATACCACCTTTTCGATACATTTGTATTCCTGGACCCTTTAAGTTCATTGCGCCTTTTGGTACATTTGTACCCCTCGAGCCTTTCGGAACATTTGTACCCCTTTGCGACTTACTGGTACATTTGTACCCCTCCCGCCTTTCTGTACATTTGTACCCCTTTGCGACTTATTGGTACATTTGTACACCTCGCGCCTTTCGGTGCATTTGTGCCCCTTTGCGACTTACTGGTACATTTGTACCCCTTTCGGTATATTTGTACCCCTTTGCGACTTACTGGTACATTTGTACCCTTCGCGCATTTGTGTTTCGCTAAAAAAAATATATTTATTTTTTTTTTTTATATTTACCGCAGCCGCTACCAACAGTTGCAAACGTTTAATTCCTTTTCCAGATTTATAAATTTCGAGCCTTCCTTCTTCCTCACGTTGTCCCACTCGTCGCCAATGTAACAACTCGTATTTTGGGTTCGCTTGTAGTTTATTTTATTAATATTAATCTCTCGTTCGCTCGCTTCGATTCTAACAACTGACACAACACGCATATGTAATTCATTCCCCTGACAGGGTTCCCACAAAAACATTTGGACCTTCTGGTCCTCCGTGCGCACTGCAACTTGGTGAAACATCTTGGTTATGTCTCCAGCCAGTGCCACCGGCCGCTCTCGAAATCGCATGAGTACACCCATCAGCGAAGCTAGTACATCTGGACCCTTGAGCAAGACATTATTCAGCGACATGCCGTTCACCTTGGAAGCCGCATCCCAAACTAACCGCGTTTTGTTCTTGTTTGGGTTCGTAACTGTAAATATAGGAAGAAACCATGAGTTTTTACTGCTTCCCATCTCGTTTGTTGTCAGCTTCCGAATGTAGCCCTTTTCTTCATAGGTTCGCATGGTGTTCAGCATAAAATCCCTCAGCTGATCATTCTTTGCCATTTTCGTCTCCAAGCATTTGAGACGTCTCATCGCCATCGGGAGTGAGTCAGGCAACTCCATTTGGTCGAACCTCCATAACAAGCCTGTTTGCCAGCGTCTTTTCGTTGGGTAGTAGCTTGTTGTCTTTTCCATTATTTGCATCGCACGTTCATCATACTTGGACCGCAATGGCATTGCAGAAGCACGTACTCCTAAAGAGTCCAGTACGAAATGCATCTTCATTGATTCATCTAATGCTTTTGTACTATCCGCTTCGTTGCATTCACATACATGCAACACGTGTGGTGTTTGATGGCTGGTGGTATTGTGTCGCCCATTCACGGACCAGCCTAATCTACAACGCACGGCTACTATGTCATCCTTCTCAGCTTTTCGCACTTCCTTTGGCATTGTCTAATTCAATAATTCAACGTGCTTTTACATTATGATCCAGAATAATCGGTAATCCTCTTAAATGATTTGATAAGATTAAAATGGTACACTTGTTTATTCCTTTTCTTTAAGCGTCCAAACTCGGACTAATTTTATTGTTCAAGTCAGAAGAGTTCTTAGGCTAAATACATAAGTATATAATTTAAGTATATATCATTGTTCTAAGAAAGAGAGAGAGTTTGTAGTTTGTACATATATGTTATACAATAAACATTCACAGGCTCGATTATGCAGACGTTGCAATTCGTCCGCATGGTCAGTCTACGTAAGCGGCTGATCATGTTTCGAGCTTGCTGATGTTTACACTTATGTACCACATATAGCATACACTAACATATATCGGCTATATGACCGTTTGCAATAAGAGACTACTCTATATTGTGTCGGTTATTATTCTTATTAGAGTGAATATACTACAATTTCTTGATTTGATCAAGTCACAGCTGACTGATTGGGTGGGCAAGTCCAATTGTTCCATTGTTCGCACGCCCTTGAGACTATACCGTGCTGCATTCACACCTATTGCTGATTCTCCAACACAGACATTCTTTGATAAAGTTTTAGTTCAAACATAGATTTTGGGCAGGACCGTCCAGTTCTAACTCGTCGGTCAGTTCCCTTTCCAGCAACGTGCAAGCGGCTCCTTCATCAACGAGGGCGTAAGTGGAAGCTTTATTAGTTTCGATACCATGGAAGAAAACTACAGACTGGTTCTGCTTCACATCCTCGGCGCTCTGCATCGTCGACTGCTTATTGACGCCTTCAAATGTTTGATGAAGCAAGGCATTGTGCATTAACTTGCAATCCTCAATTCCGCAATTCCTTTTGGCACTACAGTTGCGTACAATATGCTGCCCAAAACAGCAAAAACAAAGCCGTCTTTGCTTTACGAAATCCCTTCTTTGGCCACTGCTCATCTCTCGAAATTGGTGGCAGGCTGCCAGGTGGTGATTTCCTCTACATTTTACACATGAACCATTCTCAATCATTGGCTGACTCTAGTATGGCTCGTTATGTAGCTCGTTGTGCAGAAATACTCTTTCCTTTGTCTTCCTTGTAGCTTCTCTGGCGGGTGAAGTATACGGCGTAACCATAGAAGCACACATTGCGACGCCAAATAGCCAGTTGTCAAAGTTCGACAAGTTGACAAGACATCCAGATAAAGCAAAACGATGACATCCCCAATCCAGTTTCAGATCGCTAGGCAACTTCTCCACAAGACCGCCCAGCATGCAGGGTCATGCAAGTAATCCTTGAGGTTGATTGGAACTAATGTCGCACAATAATTCTGCACTACCAGAGCCAACTGTATTACCGAATACAAATTATTCGATCGGGCTGGTTGTTCATCTCTTAATTTCCGTTGCAGACTTGAGTAAATAATTTCAGGTCTGCCATACAGCATCCTTAGTGTTCCAACAGCGTATGGCACAGTCTCAGGAGTCATCAATTTGCCACGGACGGCATCCAAAGCCGCTCCCTTAAGTTATTTTTGAAGACGAATTAAATTCTCCTCGTTGCTCATTCCACATCTTTCTGTGGATTGCTCGTAGTGGCAAATAAACAGCAGCCACTCTTCTGGTTTGCCCGAAAATGTCGGCAGATCTCTACTCAGGACCTGGCGCGCAGCTATCTGATCAGCTGATAGCGTATTATTTCTCCAATCAAATCCATTATTTCCAAATCGGAGCCCTGTACTTGGCGTGGCATGCTTAGAAAATTCGTTGCTGAAATTAGCCGTATTTGCCAAGAAAGGCAAACTTGCTCCTCCAACGGTTGGTGGTGGCGTCGGCGCAGCCCATGCCGAAGGATCGGGCACCATTGGTTGTTCAATCGTTGTACAATCTCCCATGCGAGTAGCAAACTTTCCGTCAAGCCTGCGGTGCTATAGAGCTCACCAAATATTCTTGGCTCTTAGCATCAGTCACTGCTGCTTGTCCATCTTGGTCTTTCATTGTGCTGCTGCGTCTATGTTACGCAACAATTGAGGTTGGGTTGAATTAACCACAAATTATTCACGTGTTTCTCTATCTCCTTCTCGCTTCCTCTTTCAGCAAGTCGGTTCGTTGGTCACGTCTGCCGCAATTGCTCTCACGGAGAAAGTTCTGGAAAAATCTCCACGTGGCACTCTGGTACTTGACGCCAGGCAAGTACTCCAATACAACGATTCTTATGCGAAAGAAATATTCTGCTGCGCACGAATACTTCTGGAGCCAAGAAATATTTCAGATCCAAGAATATATTTCTGGAGCCAAGAAAATATTTCAGAATGTTGGCTCGCCGGCGGACGATGAGCTCCTCCAAAAATAAAAAACAGTTATTTCTAGCAAGTACTTGTACATTAAGTTTATTCCCTTAGGTCTGTACAGGTATGGGTTTGGGTTTGTACCGGTATACAAGTAAGGATTCGCTGAAATCTTTTATAAATTCTTGTTAGTTAACAATTCATTTGCTTTCCAATCTTATTTTTTTTTTTTAAGTTTTTTCTTACGTTTGTGTTTCTTTTCACTCACGTCTGCCCTTTCTGCTTGCCAAATTAACTCCCTCTCTCCCTGTTTGTAGCGGGGCGAAGCTTCTGATCTGAGAGCCCAGACTTATTACCCAAGTGGAAGGAAATTAAAACGCGCGTTAAACTCGTTTGAACACAGGCCAGATTTATTGTAAATAAGTACCGGACCGATTCACAGTGTTAAGGCGTTTACGAATAAAGGTGTTTTTGTAGAACTAAGTGGCCGAGAATAATATCGGGAGACGTTTATAGTTGCCGGGGATGGAAAAATCAACTTGCCAAGATGGAGTTTTCCATGGAACTTGCCTAGTAATTATACTAGTGCGCCCGTTCGAGGATAATGGCAAAAGCCCTCTTCATTCCCCGCTGGTCACCCTTTCTGGCGTGAACATACCGCCCCCCCTTGCAACAAGTTGCAATAGCCCGGGTGGACTGGTAAGGATGGGGAGCAGCAACGCTCTGGAGCGCCGAACTAAAGGAGTTCCGCCCGAACTGGACACATAATGGAATTGGATGACCTCAGGATAGAGGTATGCCTCGTGGGCGCTCGGGGTAAGCATTTGGAGTTGGACGAGCCTCGTTGCGGTAGATTCCTCTGTGAAGCACTTCGTCGTGCTACGGAAGCCGTGGGATGGAGGAGGGTATGGTGTTTCTCACCACACCGGCGACAGCCCGATTTACTTCTACATAATCCAGTGGAGTGCTCGTGGGCGAGGCAGTTAGGACAGTATTTGTGCTCTAATACTGCCTGTAGTCGCCTCGTCGCGCAGAGATTGAGGAACTGCCGACATTTCCGGAGCGCATGAACTCCTCCGTAGACCTTGCACAGGTAGTAGTTCTCTCGATGAAGTCCATCGCTTCTTTCGAGGCTGGGACGAGCGGTTTTTGGAGACGTGGAAATTTGAGCTGCAGACGTGTGGACCCAGTGGTCGGCTCAACTGAGGGACCGCACAGAATCCACCCGAATATCGTCTCCAGAGCAAGGAGGGACCCGCAGATGCCCTTTTCGATGCGATTTTCTAAAACGCGGGGGAGAAGATCCACACCGATGATTAAGTCTACTGGAGAACTTTCGTGGAAATGTGGATCTGCCAAAGGAAGACGCGGAATGCTCTCCTTTAACGTTGTGGGAACCGGGCAGGACGGAATCGCGCTAGGAAGGTTGGGCAAGACGAATGCGTGCGCTTCCACGTGTCTGGAAGGATCTCTAGGAGAAGAGATTTCTAGTTCGCAAACTTTGTGAGAGTTGGTGGCAACACAATTGGAGATGCCACTTATTTCAGCGTCAGTGACACGGAACCGGGGTCTCACCAGATCGAATATCCTCTTGGATAGGATCCGGTGTCTATCAAGGCGCGTGCATGGAATTCGGAACCTTGATGCCGTATAATTACCATGGCCGTACCCAGCAAACCCTTACGAGGCGTGGATATTCGGAACTTCTGGAGGCCATGACTTGTATTTGAGCGCTTAACTGGCTCTGCAGGGAGAGAATTTGTTAGTTGTCGCCGAGGATTTGTTTTTGGTGGCTGCACACTGGAAGTCGTCACTGTGGAACTATTAAGGCGATGCAAGAGTGTGTGGTACCGCTCCTGGCATATGCGGCAAGAATGAAGACTGGGACACTCTCGCAATTGATGGCCACGTGCAAAGCAATTAAGACATAAATTCAGATGTTTAATTGCCGCCACTCGTTCTTGCACGGGCATATCTGCGAATTTTGGACAGACGCGGACCGGATGGTTCTCTCTGCCACACAATTGACAGGAGACTTTATTGACAGTGACGGTAGTGGTCAAAGATTGGAGTCTAGTCGGAGGCCCGGATTTGCGGACGGCTGCTGGGATTACTTGTAGCGCAGGCGTGGCCTTTCGACCTTCCAACATTTCTAGAACGCGATACCGATCTATTAGAAAGTTGTTCAGGTCGGACCAGGATGAGAGGTCAGTCTTGTTTGGGATGGATTGTTCCCAAGTCTCGTGAACGACTGCTGGAAGGTTAAAGAGAATTTTCATCTGGCTGGCAACAAGCTGTATCTTGTTTTCAAACCGAGCTTGAAGATTCTCCCAAGCCGCATGAAAACCGTCGTTGGTCAATGGGGAGCTGGAAACGATCGCCTTTGCCTCGCCGCGCGTTTTGGACACCAGATGATACAGCTTCTCAACTGGTGCCAATCGTGGATTGTTCACGTACATGGCAGTGAACAGGTCGCGGAAAGTGGGCCACTGATTATAGTCGCCCGTGAAAACGTCCACCTCACACGGAGGTAGCCGATAGCCAGCATGGACGTGCTGTTCTCGGATTTCGGGGGCGTTCTGGGACGCAGAAGTTGTAGTGGATGACTGGAGTCGCTCTATGCGTTCTCCTAAGGTGCTTCCGCACCGTACGTATGCATATTTGGATTGCACCGTCACCAAATTGGACTTGCTTTCTGCGATCGCGTCAGCCGTAAGGGCTCTGGTACATGATAAGTACTCGGATTCGACTCTGCTCCATAGGACCTTTGTCTGCTCCAAGTGCATTGAAAACAATGGCACATCACCCTCGAGGGTGCCCATTAAGTTGACCTCGAAATCGGTCAGACCGGCACAAGCGTGTCAGCTGCTTCGGACAGTCGCTGGGACTCGGATCGGGTTGTTGCTTTTGAGGTGGGAGCGGAAACCGTGACGCGTGGAATCGATTGGGAGCTAGAGTCGGAGTGCGCGGACGAGGGAATGCGACTGCGGACGGATGCTCTTTTGGGCGTAGTGCCGGAAAGGCCTGGTGCTAATTGAGCGTTGGAGGAACGCTTGACGGTGTCGGTATTGCGGGATACCTTGGAATTGGATAGCGGAGTGCATGGCGACGTGGATCGACGAGGCACTGCTAGACGATCGGTTTTGTGGCTGCTTTTAGCAGGATCTGTGGGCATAGCTAGATTGAGCTAGAACGAGTCACGAAGGATATCGTGTTGGTCAACGAATTTGACCGTAGTGGACTGTAATATATATCGAATTTGGAAACCGAACGGATGCGTCGGCGATGAGTAGAATAACAATGAATGAAGCAAGCAAGTCGTCCCTGCCGACATTGTGTATACCCTGTACCAACTAGTTATTATATTAAATGAAGTCAAACACCCTCGGCAATTAATTTCATAAAAAAATTTCCTTAACATGCCGCAACAGTGAACGCATGCTATCTCGCTTACTCTTACCAGCCAATGTCGCCCTAAGCGCTTCAGTACAAAACGCATTAACGTATATCTCCAATATTTATTGTCCGATTTCGGCTGAAATTGGTCAGATGATGCATATTAGCCACATTATTAGGTGTGCCAAATAAGAATCTGATTCTTTAAAAACTGCTCCAATAATTAGTTTTTTCTGAATTGCGGGGGCGGAAGTGGGCGTGGCAAAAATTTTAAACTCTCTTGATCTGCGTGGTCACTAGGCAAATGATCGAACAACCTCAAAATCGCAATCAATTCAAAACAAAATTCCCTTTCACATGCAGCAGCAGCGAACGCATGCTATCTCGCTCTTCCTTATCTGCCAATGCCGCCTTGGCATTTCAGTACAAAACGGATATAGCCATATCTCCGATGTTTATTGTCCGATTTCAACAAAATTTGGTCAGCTGGTCCAGCTTGGGTATATAATTAGGTGAGGTGAGAATACGATATCTTGAAAGCAGCCCTAGTTATCGTTTTTTTTAAATTGCGGGGGCGGAAGTGGGCGTGGCTAAAATTTAAAACAAACTTGACCTGCTTTGGAATTAGACGGATGCTCACACCGAATTTGGTAGCTCTAGCTCTTATAGTCTCTGAGATCGAGTGTCTCATACGGACAGACGGACAGACGGACATGTCTCAATCGACTCGGCTGTTGATGCTGATCAAGAATATATATACTTTATGGGGTCGGAAACGCTTCCTTCTGCCTGTTACATACATTTTAGCGACTTTAATATACCCTTTTACCCTATGGGTACAGGGTATAATAAAAATATATCTTTATGTAGATGAAATACCAGCAAAAATAAAAATAAATAATTTTATAAAATTTTAAATAATTTTTTAAAATGTGATTTGTGTGGTGACTGTAGTTTATGTGGTCCAGTGGAAACGGTCCAAAACCATTAAGCGCTATTTCGATTGCAGCTTTTCGGATTTACTCATTCAGATGATTTTATTTGCTGCAAGCGGATCGAAAAGCCGCTAAGATTTGTCCGTGGCTGGAATGCCTGTGCTTTATATTGCACGGTATTTTATTAGATTTAAAATTCTGGGAAAATCTATGTATATAAAAGAAAGTCGTGTTAGTTACACCACTTATAACTCAAGATGGCAGAACAGATTTGGCTGAAAATTGGTAGGGAGGTAGCTTAGAGCCAGGAAAAGGACATAGGATACTTTTTATCCCGTTCGACAGCGTTCCCGTGTATCTTGACATTAAGAAATAAGTGAAATATTTTGGAACAAAGTTTGCCGGATTACATATGTCATATGTCATATATAAATATGTCATCGATGAACTCAAACTTTCTTTCTATCAAGTGGATTGAAGTGAAGTGAAGTTGAATTAATAATGCCGCGACCAAGACGATCGAATCTTTCCCGACAAAGCCGTAATGCAAGAAGAATACAAAATACTGCAAATGAAAGGACTGAAGAAGAAATTGCACGTGAACAGCGCCGCGATAGTATGGCTCGACTTCGTGCTTCTCAATCACGAGAGCAAAATGAAGCAGCCCGTGAAACAGCTCGGTTTGCAATGCAGAATCGTCGAGCGAACAACAGAAGGCAACAAATAGATAATTTGCAACGCAGAACAAGATATTTAGCTGATTTGAATCGAGCAGCGTTTCGATACGAGTGCAGCAATGATTACAGCTTGCATCCTAGCGTTTGCATTGGGCAAATGGACGTTGTTTGCGAGTATTGTGGTGCATTAAAGTTTTCCGGAGAAACGCCTGGATTATGCTGCCTTAATGGTATTATATTTGCTAATACTGAACTATACTCTCCCACAGAAAAAGTGTTTATAACCCAGTTAATACTTTCTGGTATTTCCAAATATTATTTCTAACTACAAAAATAATGAATGGTTGAGTGAGCGAGCAATTTTAGCGGCTAAGAATAAAGATATAGATGACCTGAACTACATAATTCAAAATAAGATCATTGGAACAATGCATTCATACAAATCTATTGACTGCGTCACAAATGAAGATGAAGCCACCAACTATCCAATTGAATTTTTAAACTCTTTGGACGTGCCTGGCTTACCACCGCACAATTTGCGCCTAAAGGTTGGCTCCGTAGTTATCATGCTTCGAAACATAAACCAACCAAAACTGTGCAACGGTACGCGTTTGGTGATTAATAAATTGATGAACAATGTAATTTACGCTACGATAATGATAGGAAAATTCAAAGGTGAGGAAGTTCTCATTCCGAGGATCCCGATGATCCCAACCGATATGCCGTTTGAATTTAAAAGACTTCAATTTCCGATACGTCTTGCATTTGCCATGACCATCAACAAATCACAAGGCCAATCCTTAAAAGTTTGTGC
>JAEIGH010000323.1:0-73729 GCA_018903575.1 Drosophila saltans
ATTATTATTAGACCGTCGCAAACTTTACGGACATCTATTGCTGGTGTTGTTGCTGTTGCTGCTGCTGATGCCGTCCTTCCTTCTTGATAGGTGATTATGGGCGTTTTGAAGGGGCTTCCTCTTTGTGCCCACGTCTTAGGGAATTCTCGGGATTCTTACTTGCACTGTATACTGCCACAGCGTATATTCTGGTCACTGACTCTTTGACACTGTTCCTGCCACTGGCACTCTTGACTGGAACTGTCTATTTGTCTGTCTTTTTTTTTGTTTATTTTTGCTCACTCACACCGGAATGTTGTTTCCTTTTTTACGCGAGTTTTATATATTGGCTTCGATCACGCCACACCAAATTTTTGCCGACACGAATTTCTGCAATTGCTCCACAGCAAACTGCCTTTTAAATACGGAAACACTTTTTTGAATTAAATATTTTTTTAAATATTTTTAATTATACTCCGTTTCTTACCGCAGGTGGGGGAAAACAGGAGATTTTTATTTTGCTACCATTAGCTGGTCTTAGCATATAACGTAGCAAGATCGCAGACTTTAAAGAGCTGGTCAACCTCTTTTTCTCTTACCACTGGTGGGGGAAAACAACAGAGTTCTTTACTCGAAGGACCAAAAAAGAACAGGGCTTCCGAGGAGAAGAAATAATTAGCCCGATCTTCATTTATTGAATTCACAATCTGAACTGATTTTATTAACTAAAATATTTGTAGGGACAGGTTTTAGAGTCTAGGGGGTCACATGTTTGGTGGTGGAATCTTAGTTCTAAAAACGCATGCATTAGTTCCCCCAACCAGATGGTTTAGTGTTAGATCTATTTAAATTCAAGCCTTATATTCACGGCATGTGAGCTAGGAGCTAGGAGCTAGGTCGGTTTTGTTACAACACTTATACACGAGATCTGCAGGACCAATTTTCATGGTTTTTGATTTGTTGGATTTGTCTCCGCCCCGATTAGCAGAATATATCTTAATATATATAATATAATATATATATATAATAATACTGAAAAATTGCAAGCGAGTCGTCCCTGCCGACATTGAGTATACCCTGTACCCTGTTATATTAAATCAATATCGGCATCAACTTAATTCAAAGTTACTTTTAACATGCAGCAACAGCTACCGCATGCTATCTCGCTCACTCTTTCTAGCTAGTGTCGCCTTGGCAATTCAGTTCAAAATGCACATTCGTAAATCTTCTATATTCATTTTACAATTTCAACTAAATTTGGTCAGATGGTGCATTTTGGCCTCATTGTTGGGTGTACCAAATAAGAATGTGATTCCTTTAAAACTTGTCTAGTAAATCGTTTTATCTAAATTGCAGGGCGTGGCAAAAATTTTAAACTATCTTAATTTGCGTAGGCACTAAACAAAAGTGCGAACAGCCTCGAAATCACAATCAATTCAAAACAAAATTCCATTTAACATGCAGCAGCATGCCAATGTCGCCTTGGCAATTCAGTACAAAATGCAAATGGCTATATCTCCGATGTTTATTGTCCGCTTTAGTTAGTTAGTGCAGTTTGACTATATAATTATGCCTAATATGAGCTCGATAACCTTATTACAGCTCTAGTAAATGAATTTTAAAATTTCCTTTTTTCATTTTTGGGGGGGGGCGGTAGTGGGCGTGGCTAAAATTTGAAACAAACTTGATTTGCCTAGGCATAAGACGGATGTTCACACCAAATTTAGTAGCTCTAGCTCATATAGTCTCTGAGATTTAGGTGTTCATACGGACGGACGGACAGACGGACATGTCTCAAACGTGTCGGCTGCTGATGCTGATCAAAAATGTATATACTTTATGGGGTCGAAAACGTATATTTCTATGCGTTACAAACATCTGACCAATTTTATAATACCCTCTGCAAGGGTATAATGAAGCAAGCAAGTCGTCCCTACCGACATTGCGTTTACCCTGTACCAACTAGCTATTATATTAAATAATGTCAAACACCCTTGAAATAGCGATGAAGACCTAGGAGAGACAGTTAACGACACTCCAGATGCAGATCACCTGGGAGAGACAGTCAATGCTCCAGATGCTGAAGATCTAGAAGATACAGTAAATGATACTCCAGATGCTGAAGACCTAGGAGAGACAGTTAACGATACTCCAGATGCAGAACACCTGGAAGAGACAGTTAATGATATTCCAGATATCATATACTATTTCTCGGATATCCTTCAAACTTTTCCAAATGCTCAAGATTAAGTTTTTCACTCAATGTTTTCACTCGTTTCTTTTTTTTCTGCCATATAATTACGATAATCAAAAAATCAAATCTTTCTTCATCGTGGATAGACGTGTTTTTCTGTGCTCCTGCATAATTTCTTTTATTTCGGTTTTAAACTCTCCGCGCCTGCCTAAAAATTCAGCTAATTATTTAGCAATAACTATCGACATTATTCTGTCATTTAAATTTTTGTCATTGCGCTTTTTGTTTAATTAACTTTACAAAAGCAAAATCAAAGCATTGAACTTAATATTTGAAAAAAACAACAAAACTTTTTACAGCAGTGTTGTTGTTTTTGTTATTCTTTGCTCTTGCGTTTGTACTTTTTACCGCTTTAAAACCGCTCTCGCGCTCTCGCCAACGCATTGTTGTTGCATGTGCAGTGTTGTTGGTTCTCCCGCTCTCTTTTTTTCTAATTTCTTTTATTCGCGCTCGCATCTATCTCTGTCTCGCGTACAAGTGATACGTGTATTTGTGTAGTGCTTAGTTCTCTTAGTTCTTGCACTAATTTTCTCTGTGAGTTTGACCCCAGTGTCGAATTTGCTTAACAAATCTGAGTGAGTTTTTTCTTTTGGCCTTTTTGATATTTAATTTTTTTTATAAATTTTTGAGTATTAATTGAATTAAAAAATGTCTGTCTGCTCAAGCAAAAAGTGTTTGAACCCCCCTTCACCCCATAACGCGTTTCTTTCCTGTTGGCTGTGTGACAACGTCATGCACGTTAAATGTGCTGGCTACACAGCCAGGGTAAAGGATTGTTTGGAGCAAAAAGGGGGGCTCAAATGGGGTTGTGACTCATGCCGTGAGGTTGAGATTGAAATGAGGGTGTTTATGAGGCAAACCAGGGATAGATTGAAGAAATTGTCATCTGGTTTTCGTAAACTCTACGATGAGTTCAATGCTGTGGAGAGCGAATTTAGCAGCTATAAGCTGTTAAATAAGTCTCCAAAGCGCAAGAAAACCAGTATGCGCAATCTGTCCTTGCATATGCCTGTGCCCAATCCCGTCTCGGCCGTAGCTCCACAAACTCCTTCACTGCTCACTGTGACAAATCCTCCGCAGCTTATTTCGTTTACCACCCCCCATTTCTCAAGGTGGTCGCAAGGAAGAGGCTATCTCCGTTTCTCCAGGAAATGGTCTCTCTTTGCAGACGAACAAAGCTGTAGTATCCGAAAAGTCCGGGCAATTATCAATAACTGTTGATATTGCCGATAGTAGTCCAGTTGGAGGTGCAATACCGGACACGCAGGCGGACTCAATCGTGGTCGCTGACGCTGCGGTTGATTTGCGGCCTGGTTCCTATAAACCTTTAACTGGAGTTCCACCTAAGAAACATATATTTGTTTCAAGGCTTGATCCCGAACATTCGTCGGATGATGTCTTAGCTTTTATTAAGACAAAAATTCAAGCTCATCACTATAATGCTAAAATAGCGGTGGAAAAATTTAAATTTAAATATTCGAGGGAGATATCCTCTTTTAAAATAAGTGTTCCAGTTGAACTGTTCGACTGTATATGTCATAGCAGTTTTTGGCCGGATCACATTTTAGTAAAAGAATACACGGCCAAAAAGAAAACTCGAGATCCGGTTAGGCTTTCTATCCCATCTAATTCTTCATCTTCCGGAATATCAGCATCGGCTGGTGTTCCAAAAAACTAATCTCGTCCCTTCATCTGGCCTATCAGAACGTGAGAGGACTTAAATCTAAGCTTCCTAGACTCTATCTAGATAGTCTAGCATTTGAATTTAAAATTTTAGTGTTTACTGAGACATGGTTAAAACCCGATATTAACGATGCATCTGTTCTTTCCGCAAAATTTTCAATTTTTAGATGTGATCGGACTTCTCGTGTAGGCGGAGGAGTTCTGATTGCTGTTGACTCGGCCTTAACTTCTGACCAAATTCATTCACCGGACATTCTGGAGATTGAGTTTGTTAGCGTTAAGGTCAGATTCAAGTCTTTCTCTGTCTACATTACTTGTTCTTACATTCCGCCACAATCCGACATGGCGGTGTACGCAAAACATTTAGATTCTATTCGATATATTTCTTCATTGCTTTCTGATAGAGATATCTTAATCGTCTTTGGTGACTTTAATTTACCAGAAATAGCATGGTCTCAATCTGATGAATCTGCTTTGTTGCTTCCTTCCAAATCTCACTGCTTCGTTGATGGCCTTTTTGAGTTATCATTAGCTCAAATAAACCCTGTGCGAAATAACATGGGCAGATCCTTAGATCTGATATTTGTGTTGGATTCCACCAACTGTGCAGTAACTAGAACCGACCCTCTAGTCTTGCCCGAAGACAATTTTCATCCTACTCTGGATTTATCTGTAGATCTGTCGTTTCGTGCACCGATTGCTGGTGTCAGTCCTGTGATTAAATCTCGTAATTTTCGCAAGACTAACTTTGTTAAACTGAATGAGCTCATTCTGAGAACTGACTGGTCATCCTTATACAGTTGCTCAGATATGGATCTTGCTATCTCGTTGTTTTATGATACTCTCGGTTCGCTTTTTAAGGTTTGTGTCCCACTGAGGGCTCCAGTGTCGTCTCACCGACCTCCCTGGTTTTCTCGTGAGCTATCCAACTTGAAAAATGTCAAATCCAGATATTATAAAAAATACAAGAAATCGGGACGTTCTTCAGACTTTGCTCTTTACGCAGTTGCTCGCTCCAATTTTTATGTTGCTTAACAAGCACTGCTATAATAATTACCTCAAGCGTTGTAAGCTTGAGTTTTCCCGTGATCCTAAACAGTTTTATAGTTTTGTGAATTCTAAACGTAAGATGGATGTCCACCCATCAATATTATCGTTTGGAAATAATATAGCGGACTCTGATCAAGCGATTGCTGATTTGTTTGCTGATTTCTTCACAACAACATATTCCTCAACGGAATACCGAGCGAATATTTTGTATCCTTATCAGATAAAAAGGTCTAATTGTATTTGTAGTCCTTCGATCGATGAAAGTTCGCTTCTTAGCGTGCTTAATTTAGTAAAACCTGTGTACACACCTGGTCCTGATGGAATACCTGGTTGTGTACTCAGATTTTGTGCTGAGGCTCTATGTAAGCCACTTCAAAAACTTTTTTTGTTGTCCGTTAAATCTTATCATTTCCTTTCTATATGGAAGGAATCTTATATAATTCCTCTTCATAAAAATGGGCACGGGTTTATGAAACGTAGATCTACAACCACTAACCTCTTAGAATTTACATCATTAACGATCGAAGGATTTAGGAATGCAAGGCAAACTGATGTCGTTTATACTGATTTCAGTAAGGCTTTTGATTCTGTTAATCATACACTTCTTCTTTTAAAATTAAACAAAATTGGTTTCCCATGCAGTTTAATTAGCTGGATTCGTAAATACCTGACAGACAGAACACAGAAAGTTCTCTTCAAGTCTTCAAGTTCAAGGACCATCCAAGTAACTTCTGGGGTGCCTCAGGGTAGTCATCTGGGACCTTTGCTATTCACCCTTTTTATTAACGATCTTCCATCCGTTATAATACATTCTCGTGTCCTCATGTATGCAGATGATGTAAAGCTTTGTCTCAGCTACAGAGATATTATATCACCTTCACGGTTGCAGTCTGACCTCCAAAACTTTCAATCTTGGTGTCGACACAATTTATTAAACCTAAACACATCTAAATGCAAGGTCATGACTTTTTTCAGAAACACTCCTCAGTTAATTACCTACTTTCTTAATAACGTTCCATTAACCAGACTTAATGAGATGATTGACTTGGGAGTACTTATGGACCATAAATTGACTTTTAAGTCCCATATAAGCACTACTGTCGGAAAAGCCATGGGTGTTCTTGGATTTGTTAAAAGATGGTCAAAGGAATTTGACGATCCATATACAACCAAGGTTCTTTACACCTCATTGGTTCGTCCAATTTTAGAATATGCAACCTGCATATGGTCACCCCAATACGATTCACATAAAGCAAGGATAGAATCAGTTCAAAAACAGTTCCTTCTCTTTGCTCTTCGTGGTCTGAACTGGGATCGTAATATCAACTTGCCTTCGTACTCTAGTAGACTTCTTTTACTTGACCTTCCTTCCCTTTCTAATCGTAGATTAATGCTTGGCGTCATATTTATGCACAAGCTCCTTAATGGGGATATAGACTCTCCCGAGCTATTGAACCGAGTAAAACTAACCGTTCCTTGTAGACCTACTAGAAACTATATTCCTCTAACACTTCCACGATGTACTACTAACTACCTTATGTATGAACCTTTTCGAGTACTTTGTTCTGATTATAATCGTCTTTATCATGTAATCAGTTCAGAGCTCTCGATTCCTTTACTAAAAACTTCTATCCTTTCCTATCTAGCACGTAACTAGCTTTAGTGTCGTTTTTTGTCTGTGTTTTGTGAATTGTCCCCGCGACTCGAGCCGTGCGTTATGCGGCTTGCGCCCCTCGGTCGGTTGGGCGGGAGGTGTGGGCAATTAGTGCTCCCGTTGGGATTCGCGCGTAAAAAATCGTGATAGACCATGCTGGGAGTGGATTCTGTGCTGGAGCTTGAGGAGATTAAAAAATTAAAAATTTATCAAAATAATTTTTTACTTTGCACGAAAGGAATTTGTATTTGTTTATTCGACTAAAAGCAAAAGTGAACTATCGAATTTGGGGCACTCCCACTAAATTCTTTTAGAAAATCGGCACACTTTCATCCAAGTCGATGTTTTCCGTATAACTCCTTGGATGTTTAGATATTCCTTTTGCTTTCCTTTTTGTTCCTTTTTGTGAAGTCTTTCAATCTTGGCACATGTTTCTTCGGTTTCAAAGGCAGTAAAACTTACCCAAATAATTGCTTTCAATAGAGTCAATTAAAGACAACTTTCATACATTTAAATTTCGCATTGGCTTCGCAATTGCACTTTTTCAAAGAGATTTCAAGTATTTAACCCCATAAATTCTTTACCAATATCTAATGTTGAATCCAAATTCATCTGTTCAGACTGGAATGGACATATATATTTATATAAACAAGCGAAAGCTTAGTCCAAAAGCAATAGATTCCAAATACTGGCAAATCAGCCAGAATCTCAAGAAGCAGTATCCCAAAAGAAACCCACTGAAGTCAAACCGCCACCATTCTACATCCGTCGCGTAAACTGCACTTCACTAGTGCTAAAGTTGGTAGCTCTAGTTGGTCAGAATAACTTTTATGTGACTCCAATTAACAGGGGGAACATAAGAGAGATCAAAGTGCAAACTAAAAACGAACAATTCTATCGAACTATCGAGAAGCACTTCCGGTCCGAAAATGTGAACTATTACACATTCCAACTTAAAAGCGCGAAAGGACTTCAAGCCGTGATCAAAGGCATTGAACCTACAGTCCCGACGCAGGATACGTTGAAGCATTGGAAGAGAAGGGCTTTGAGGTAAAGTCCGTCTCAAACAGAACAGAAGTAAAGTACCACAACCCCTGTTCAAAGGGGAGTTACAGCCCAATTGCAACGCAGTGCACCCGATATATAATCTACAACTCTTGCTACACCGCAGAATCACTGTCGAAGAGCCGCATAAGAGGACACATCCGGTACAATGCACTAATTGCCAGGAGTTTGGGCACACAAAGTCCTTCTGCAGCCTTCCCCCAGTTTGCGTTGGCTGTGGACAAACCCAAAAAGATTGTGTCTGCACCGATGACAAATCAAATACAAATACAAGGAAGTGCGGAAATTGTGGTGGTAATCATACAGCGAACTTCAGAGGATGCCATGTTTATAAAGAACTCAAGGCCCGCCTTAACGCGAAGAAATCAACGGCTCGCATCCAGGGCCCGGCACTAATTCCCTCTCAAACAACACCGGGAATATTTTTCTCAAGAGCCGTAAGGTAATCAGCGACTAAAATAACAACTACTCCTACAGCAGCTTTTGCCAGCGTGCTATGCAATGGAAATGCACAGCCCACTCAAACAGTAGATCCCGCTACCATTCAATCTAACGCGGCCCCAAGTCCATCCGTACTTGGCCAGAACCCCAACGGGATCGAAACATTGTTAATCTCGCTCAACCAAAACATGACAAATTTCATGACGTTCATGCAAAATTGCATGCAGGAACTGATGCGGAATCAGAACCTGCTTATTCAAAAGCTTATGGACAATAACAAATAATGTCAGTACTACATATAGGCCTCTGGAATGCAAACGGCATTTCCAAGCACAAACAAGAATTGTCACTGTTTCTGGACTCAAATGATATTGATATTATGCTGCTATCAGAAACACACCTCACAAACAAAAATAACTTTCAAATACCCAAATATGCATTCTACGCAACAAATCACCCAGATGGCAAGGCTCACGGAGGAACTGGTATCCTAATGAAAAACCGGATTAAACACTGTCTACACAATGAATTTGCCAAACAGTACCTACAAGCAAGTTCAATAAGTGTCTAAACCACTTTCGGCAGTACAATCGTGGCTGCACTTTACTGTCCACCACCCAGCAAACAAAATGGGCTATGCCGAATAAGTCCACGTACTGGCCAGCAGATCCACGAAAGCTCCCAGATCTAATAGACTTTGCAATCACCAGGAGAATTGCGTACAATTGAATAACAGCAGAGACACTAGCAGAATTGTCATCGGACCACTCACCAGTAGTTTTCACTATAATAACACAACCACAAATAATAAAGCAACCACTCGGGCTAACAAATTGCAAAACAAACTGGCTCAGATTTAAAAAATACATAAGCACCCATATCGAGCTGAATCCCAAACTGGACGACGAAGAAGACATCGAGCTTTGCACCTCTGCACTAGAGTCTAGGCTTATTGAAGCCGCAGATATCTCTACCCCGATTATCAGTCACACCCAGAAAAAACACAAGTCGAACAACCGACTAATTGAACTACTTCTAGCAGACAAAAGACGGCTCAGGCGAGAATGGCAAATGTCTCGATCACCGGCAGCAAAACATCGCCTAAAGGCAGCTTCGCGAACTCTAGCAAAAGCGCTTAGGCAAGAAGAAGCAAGGACACAGCGGCTATGCATCGAGAAGCTCTCCCCTACCAGCACCAAATATCCGCTGTGGAAAGCACATCCAACCATAACTGCTCCAGCCGAGATAATTTCACCTTTACGATGCCCAACTGGCAAGTGGGCCCGTTCAGACGAAGAAAAAGCACTCATCTTTGCAGCTCGGTCATCTTTACAGCTCGGTCTTTCTGCCAAATCCGTCAACAAACTCTTTTCAGCTCCCCACCTTGCGCACCCCAATGGAAAGTGAGCAACCGAAATTCCAAACGGAGGAAATTTCTGCAATTTTTAAAAATTATCTAAGGCCAAAACACAGCCATCATCGTACAGACCAATCAGTTTATTGCCAAGTCTTTCAAAACTATTTGAAAAGGTCCTACAACTTCGTATGAATACAATCCTGGTAAACCAAAATATAATACCACATCATCAGTTTGGCTTCCGTGAAAAACATGGCACAATTGAGCAAGTCAACCGTATAACCTCAGAGATCCGCACAGCATTCGAGCAAAAAGAATATTGCACAGCAATTTTTCTCGACGTTGCCCAAGCCTTTGACCAAGTCTGGCTTGATGGCCTAATATATAAAATAAAAGCGACGCTTCCACAATATACACACAAGCTAATGGAATCTTATCTATTCAACACAAAATTCGCTGTACGATGTAATAGCTTCACCTCTGATGACTTCGAATCAAAAGCAGGTGTACCTCAAGGCAGCGTGTTGGGTCCAACACTTTATATTTTGTACACAGCGGATATACCAACAAGCCCTGCACTCATCACATCTACTTTCGCCGATGACACGGCTATCCTCAGCCGCTCCAAATGTCCGATCAAAGCTGCTGAGCAACTGGCAACCCACCTAAAGGAGGTAGAAGAGTGGCTAGCAGATTGGCGCATCCGTGTAAATGAACAGAAATGCAAACACGTTACGTTTACCCTCAATAGAAGAAACTGCCCATCATTGACGCTTAACAATGTGGCAGTGCCTCAATCCGACGATGTTGTATATCTTGGAGTTCACCTCGACAGAAGATTAACTTGGCGTAAGCATATCGAAGCCAAGAAAAAGCAACTAAAGCTCAAAGCAATCGGTCTACATTGGCTTATCAACGCACCATCTCCCCTATATCTGGAATTCAAAGTTCTTCTCTACAACTCGGTATTAAAACCCATCTGGACATATGGCTCTGCGCTATGGGGAAACGCAAGCCAGAGCAATATTGAAACCATACAAAGGGCTCAATCCAAGGTTCTCAGAACCATCACGGGAGCACCTTGGTATATTCGAAATGAAAATGTACAGAAAGACCTTCACATTCCTAGCATAATAACCGAAATAAAGGTACAACAGCTTAAGTACACCGCTAAACTGCAGGCACACCCGAATACCCTGGCCAAATCATTAACTCTGCAGTTATTAAGCAAGGCCATAGATCAATGTAGCATCTTTCAGATGTTAGGTTATGTGTTAGATTAAGATAAACCTAGAAAATTGTTGTTAGTCTTATAAGCCTATATAAGAGATCCAACAAACAAATAAAACGTTAAAAAAAAAAAGCTTAACCATTTAGTATTTTTGTGGTTAGCAATGATATCCGGAAATACTTTTTTGATAAGCTAAGAATTAGAAGGCAGAATTACTGATAGTGTTTGTCGGAAATCGCCAGATAATAAAATCATTGAACCACCAAAACATCTCGAGTCATTGCGCAGATCTTTTAATGTTCGGTCTAGTGCTTCCAATGCGCATTTGTGCGCCATTGTGCATTCGTCCCATATGATAATTTTTGATGCTATTAAAACTTTGGCCATTGCGGAGTGTTTCGAAATGTTACATGTCGGTTGTTCTGTAGTTTGAAGATTTAATGGCAATTTTAACGCTGAGTGAGCCGTACGGCATCCGTCTAACAATGTAGCCGCTATTCCAGAAGAAGCAATTGCTACCGCAATTTCGGATCTCGCACGTACAGCGGCCAAAATCAATGACATGAGGAATGTCTTCCCAGTTCCTCAAAGGGCATCCAAAAAAAAATAAGCCACCATTTTTATCATCAATTGCATTAATCAGTGTATCATAGACTTCCCTCTGCTTAGGATTCAACAGTGGTACATTCGTTTGAACTGATTGGATTAGTTCATGTGGTTCATATTCACACCTCAAGAATATGAGCTGACACGAATTCAATGTAAAATGTCTTCTGCTGTTATCTATGTTATAACACAGACAAAAAGCGAAACTATAGCTAATTACGTGCTAGATAGGAAAGGATAGAAGTTTTTAGTGAAGGAACAGAGAGCTCTGAACTGATTACATGATAAAGACGATTATAATCAGAACAAAGAACTCGAAAAGGTTCATACATTGGGTAGTAAGTAGTATATCGTGGAAGTGTTAGAGGAATATAGATTCTAGTAGGTTCGATGGGAAGCATGTCGAAATGATGATTGCAAATAATGTGCGTATCTGACTTGGAGATGCAGCAATAATTGCTTCAGCGATTGTCTTGTCTCAATGAGTATCATTTTCAAACAAATTCAGCTCTTGACATGCTGCATGAAATGTGGGTCACACTATACCATTAATAGTTCGTAGTGACTCAAATGATATTGGCCCTCGAATATATACCAGCAATAACCCCAAATAGAAACATTCATCATTCTTCGAATGAATTGTGTAAGTACGGCCAAGAGCATCAGCAGAACGCATATCTAAATGACCAGGAACTGCATCGCCATGCTTCCGACGTTGAAATTTCTTCGATTTAGCGTTCCAAGTGTAATAACGTGGCATTTCCGAGTAAAGCAACGTTCGTGCGAACGTATCGTTTTGACAAATCGCAAAGAAACTGGTCAGTGTTGTCGCTGGAGGTGTTTGGGCACGTTGAGCAGCATTCGACGCTGTGAAATATACTCTCTAACCGTTCTCTAGATGCACCCCCAAATGTACAACAGTGGGATAACGTTCGTGAATGTGGAATGAGAATATACGCCAAATTGCTTTATTGCAGTTCACATATCTACCAACTTGATAGCGCGTGATTTCAACGTTGATATTGAATGTTTGGAAACCAAAAATCGTCATGTCGCTCCCTTTCGTGAAATATTTGAAAACGTATTTAATAGATTTGACCGAATTGCAATACTCAACATTACAATGTGCCTTGAATGTTTTGAAAAGAAGTGGCGAATATGGAACAATCCAACTGTTGTGAACTATGAAATCGTTTCCTTTCACTTTAGTTGTGATAGTTCTACCATTGTCATCGATCGATCAACGCCGATACACTGGATAACCATCGTTGCCTGTAATGGTCTCTGCCGTGAATTTTCGCGGATACCGTTTGGAACACTTGCCGTCGACCATTCACGGTGATTGGCGGTTGAGAGTGCCACATGGTCTATGAATCATATTCCTGATTACAACATCATGTAGGTCTTGATCGGTTTCATCTATTTGATATGGCCGAATTCTGTCTACTAACCAAATTAGAATGTGAGCATGCGGTAGGCCTCGTTTTTGCCATTCGACTGAATACATCCAGCATCGAGTAATCCCAAAGACAGTGTAATTTATTTGTGTCCGAAGTTTTTGCTTGAAAACCCGTGCGGTGATGTCATGAATTGAATATTTGCCATCCATTTCGGATTACATGTAAATGCAATGAATAGATTTGGCCGACCATAATGACGAACATATGTCATTGCATCTTGCGCATATTCATGCATACGACGCGGTCTACCTGTGTATGTCGTTGGTAAAATTGTCAATCGACCAACATTTTCTGCATCTCCTTCTGTGATCTCCTGAAACAAATACTGTAAAAATTGTATTTTAGAACCCCTAATAGGTGTACGACTCTTACAGCTACTCTCTACTAAATTAAGAGTGATAACTTTGTTGTGTACCAAAAGCAAATAAAATGTATATCAAGTTAAAATGAAAACAATGATATTGATCTTACCATTCAATGGATTAATCATTTTGATATTAAAGTGATATCCATCGTCTCCTTGCCAAAACATCAGCGGGTATTGTAACGCGTCATATGAACGGTGCGTTTCATATATTCTCTGTAGTTGCCCAGTATTGCGTCGTGTAAGAATAATATCGCGTGCTTTCAATTTTTCACCAACAATCAGGATTGCTACTTCATCGATTGTTGGAGCATTAAATGTGCGTTCATGTGTTCCAGCTGGACTTTTATCTGCTCTGATTACGACTTTATAGTCATCACTTGGCATGCGCTCTAAAGCAGTCTTGAACAGCCTGAACAATTCATGATATTCATGAAGCATTTGCTGCAAATCTTGGAGAATTACTTCTTTGTAGCTGTGTTGATACCTTGACGCCGGTCAAGTTGTTCTTGCAAGAATTTGTGCTGTGCATCTTCAATAGGTTGCAATGATCTAATGCGATGACAAATCTGGCCTTGAATCTGTAAACAAAATCTTTTTACAGAAATCTTACAAACTACATTCCAAATTTTTTTTACTTTAAATGTCGGATTATATCCGTGTTCTTCAATAATTTCCGCCCCAAATAATGCCATTTGGAAACAGGCATTGTATTTTTGAGTGTTCGCTAGCAAATGTCGTGATTCTAGTGTTTCGCCATAAAGCAGGGAACGCAATGGCTCCGGTGGTGGGACCACTGATGGCAATGCCACTTTACCACTAAGGCAGCACCACAATGCACCACAATATCCCCGAACGGGCACACTAGTATTAGTTGCTAGGCAAGTTCGAAGGAAAACTCCATCTTGCTAAGTTGTTTTTTTCCTCCCCGGTATATCTATATACGTCTCCGATATTCTCGGCCTCTTATTTTCACGAAAACACTTTTATTCGTAAACGCCTTAACATTGTGAACCGGTCCGGTACTTATGTGCAATAAATTGGCCTGTGTTTAACCGATTTACCGCGCGTTTTAATTCCTTCAACAATTGGGTAATAAGTTTGGGCTCCCAGATCAGAAGCTTCGCCCCGCTACAAACATTGGTCCTTCGAGCCGGATATCTTTCCACACGCCCCAGCTTCGCATCGATGAAGAATCTAATAAGTAGAAACATTCTTATTACCATTCCATTTGTTCACCAATACATACACCTACATACATACCTGTAGTGAAAAGTTCCCGCTCTTTTCCATAGCGACTTTTCACTCTACTTTGTGTGGACATTCCATTGTCTTTAATTCATCTATCCTGATTTTGTAGCTTATCCTAGCAATTCCAATCTATTCCTTTCGATTTTATTCTTTCCAATCCCGACAAAATTATCTACACATACACATATCCATATGCATACGTGAGTGCAAGTGCAAGCTGAAATTAAAAAGTGTTTTAGTTTTCGTGTTTGGCCCAAGATCACCAACAAACTCACCTGTAATTGACTTGGCCATAATTTCGACCAGTGTTCCAAAAACTCAAAAAAAGGAATCCAGTCGAAAGTTCTTATTTAAAACACACGTTTGTAAATGCATATGCGCCCACACATGCATATGTAAATCCATATATAAACACATACACAGGTGCACCGGCATTTACATACTTTGTGTATATATACACTACTTCCGAGGCAGTTACTTTCATTGGTTTCCCGCACCAATTATATAAATTTTTTGGCATTTGCACATCACTTTCACATCAATTCTTTAAATCTTTGTGCACATTTTCGTGTGCGTGTGACTAATAATTTCCGTCAATAAAATTTAATTTTGTTGACAAATTTTCACAAAAAGTTTGCGCCCTTTCCCATTTCGTATATCCAGCGTAATCGATTCGAAATATTCCGGTTTTTATTTTTATAATTAATTTTCCAAAATTTTTAATCTAATAAATGCGGTGCAATATAAAGCACAGGGCATTCCAGCCACGGACAAATCTTAGCGGCTTTTCGACCCTCTTGCAGCAAATAAAATCATCTGAACGAATAAATCGGAAAAGCTGCAATCGAAATAGCGCTTAATGATTTTGGACCGTTTCCACTGGACCACGTAAACTGCAGGCACTACACAAATCACATTTTAAAAAATTATTTAAAATTTTATAAAATTATTTATTCTCATTTTTGCTGGTATTTCATCTATATAATGATATATTTTTATTCATTGTTATTCTACTCATCGATTTGCCGACGCATCCGTTCGGTTTCCAAATCCGATATATATTACAGTCCACTACGCTCAAATTCGTTGACCAACACGATATCCTTCGTGATTCGTTCTAGCTCAATCCAGCTATGCCCACAGATCCTGCTAAAAGTAGCCACAAAACCGATCGTCTAGCAGTGCCTCGTCGATCCACGTCGCCATCCACTCCGCTATCTGATTCCAAGGTATCCCGCAATACCGACACCGTCAAGCGTTCCTCCATCGCTCAATCTTCACTAGGCCTTTCCGGCACTACGCCCAAAAGTGCATCCGTTAGCAGTCGCATTCCCTCGCCCGCGCACTCCGACTCTAGCTCCCGATCAATTCCACGCGTCACGGTTTCCGCTCTCACCTCCAAAACAATAACCCGATCTGAGTCCCAGCGACTGTCCGAAGCAGCTGACATGTCCGTGAACCACTTTATCGCCGCTTGTGACGGTCTGACCGATTTCGAGGTCAACACAATGGGCTCCCTCGAGGGTGACGTGCCACTGTTTTCGATGAAAATGCACTTGGAGCAGACAAAGGTCCTGTGGAGCAGAGTCGAGTCCGTGTACTTATCATGTACCAGAGCCCTTACGGTTGACGCGAGCGAAGAAAGCAAGACCAATTTGGTGACGGTGCAATCCAAATATGCATACGTATATATGGTGTACGTACGGTGCGGTAGCACCTTAGGAGAACGCATAGAGCGACTCCAGTCATCTGCTACTCCGGCGTCCCAGAACGCCCCCGAAATCCGAGAACAGCACGTCCTTGCTGGCTATCTGCTACCTCCGTGCGAGGTGGACGTGTTCACGGGCGACTATAATCAGTGGCCCACATTCCGCGACCACCACTGGCCCACTGATAGACACCGGATCTGAGGGAACATTCCTATCCAAGAGGATGTTCGATCTGGTGAGACCCCGGTTCCGTGTCACTGACGTTGAAATTAGTGGCATCTCCAATTGTGTTGCCACCAACTCTCACAAAGTATGCGAATTAAAAATCTCTTCTCCTAGAGAGCCTTCCAAACACGTGGAAGCGCACGCATTCGTCTTGCCCAACCTTCCTAGCGCGATTCCGTCCTGCCCGGTTCCCACAAAGATAAAGGAGAGCATTCCGCGTCTTCAGCTCAAATTTCCGCGTCTCCAAAAACCGCTCGTCTTAACCTCGAAGGAAGTGATGGACTTTATCGAGAGAACTCCTACCTATGCAAGGTCTGCGGAGGAGTTCATGCGCTCCGGAAATGTCGGCAGTTCCTCAATCTCTGCGCGAGAAGGCGAGTACAGGCAGTATTAGAGCACAAATACTGTCCTAACTAACTCGCCCACGAGCACTCCACAGGATTATGTAGAAGTAAATCGGGCTGTCACCGGTGTGGTGAGAAACACCATACCCTCCTCCATCCCACAGCTTCCGTAACACGACGATGTGCTTCACAGAGGAATCTACCGCAACGAGGCTCGTCCAACTCCACGAAACATACCTTTATCCTGAGGTCTTACAATCCAATTATGTGTCCAGTTCGGGCGGAACTGCTTTAGTTCGGCGCTCCAGAACGTTGCCGCTTCCCATCCTTACCAGTCCACCCGGGCTATTGCAACTTGTTGCAAGGGGGGCGGTATGTTCACGCCAGAAAGGGTGACCAGCAGGGGAATGAAGAGGGCTTTTGCCACTATTCCCGAACGGGCACACTAGTATTAGTTACTAGGCAAGTTCGAAGGAAAACTCCATCTTGCTAAGTTGGTTTTTTCCTCCCCGGTATATCTATATACGTCTCCCGATATTCTCGACCTCTTATTTTCACGAAAACACTTTTATTCGTAAACGCCTTAACATAGTGAACCGGTCCGGTACTTATGTGCAATAAATTGGCCTGTGCTTAACCGAGTTACCGCGCGTTTTAATTCCTTCAACAATTGGGTAAAAAGTCTGGGCTCTCAAATCAGAAGCTTCGCCCCGCTACAAACAACGTCCATTGGACCAATGCAAACTAAGCGATGCAAGGCGTAGTCGATGGTGTAATAATATGGGAACGCTGTTCGATTAAAATCAATATTTGAACCATTTCTTCTTGCACTTCGAAGATTAAGCTCGCTGATTTCGCGCTTCACGGGCTGCGTCTCTTTGATAATCCGTTGACTAATTGCATTACGGGTCCGCTGGGAAAGATTAGAACCTTTAGGGCGCGACATTTTTATACCCTGTACCCAAAGGGTCGCTTAAATGTATGTAACAGGCAGAACGAAGCGTTTCCGACCCCATAAAGTATATATATTCTTAATCAGCATCAACAGCCGAGTCGTTTGAGACATGCCCATCTGTCCGTCCGTCCGTATGAACTCCTAGATCTCAGAGACTATAAGAGCTAGAGCTACCAAATTTGGTGTGAACATCCGTCTTATGCCTAGGCAGATCAAGTTTGTTTCAAATTTTAGCCACGCCCACTACCGCCCCCGCAAATGAAGAAAGAAAATTATTAAATTAATTTACTAGAGCTGCATTAATGATATCGAGTTCATATTAGGCATAATTATATAGTCAACCTGCACTAACTAACTAAATCGGACAATAAACATCGGAGATATAGCATGCTGCTGCATGTTAAATGGAATTTTGTTTCGATTTCGAGGCTGTTCGCACTTTTGTTTAGTGCCTACGCAAATTAAGATAGTTTAAAATTTTTGCCACGACCTACAATTTAGATAAAACGATTTACTAGACAAGTTTTAAAGGAATCACATTCTTATTTGGTACACCCAACAATGTGGCCAAAATGCACCATCTGACCAAATTTAGTCGAAATTGTACAATGAATATGGAAGATATACGAATGTGCACTGAATTGCCAAGGCGACACTAGCTGGAAAGAGTGAGCGAGATAGCATGCGGTAGCTGTTGCTGCATGTTAAAAGTAACTTTGAATTAAGTTGATGCCGATATTGATTAAATATAACTAGTTGGTACAGGGTAATCGGGGGGCTAATCGGGGCGGAGACAAATCCAACAAATCAAAAACCATGAAAATTGGTCCTGCAGATCTCGTGTATAAGTGTTGTGACAAAACCGACTTTCTTTTATATATATAGAAGAAGACTAGCTAACCCGGCGAACTTCGTACCGCCTAACAGTCAAAGAATGTCGTGTGTTTAAGATTAAACACCGTAATTGTTGAATCGGTATAAAGAATATATTTTTGAATATACACATTTAAATGAATAAATAAAGTAACATACAGTTTAAATTCCTAGCTCCTAGCTCACATGCCGTGAATATAAGGCTTGAATTTAAATAGATCTAACACCAAACCATCTGGTTGGGGGAACTAATGCATGCGTTTTTAGAACTAAGATTCCACCACCAAATATATGACCCCCTAGACTCTAAGACCTGTCCCTACAAATATTTTAGTAAATAAAATCAGTTCAGATTGTGAATTCAATAAATGAAGCTCGGGTTAATTATTTCTTCTCCTCGAAAGCCCTATTCATTTTTGGTCCTTCGAGTAAAGAACTCTGTTGTTTTCCCCACCAGTGGTAAAAGACAAAGAGGTTGACCAGCTCTTTAAAGTCTGCGATCTAGCTACGTTATATGCTAAGACCAGCTAAAAGGTAGCAAAATAAAAAACTCCTGATTTCCCCCAGCGGAGTATATTTGAAAATATTTAAAAAAATATTTGATCCAAAAAATTTTTTTCCGTATTTAAAAGGCAGTTTGCTGTGGAGCAATTGCAAAAATTCGGTGTCGTCAAAAATTTGGTGTGGCATGGGTTCGAAGCCAATATATCGAACTCGCGTAAAAAAGGAAACAACATTCCGATGTGAGTGAGCAAAAATAAACAAAAAAAAGACAGACTAATAGACAGTTCCATTCATGAGTGCCAGTGGCAGGAACAGTGTCAAAGAGTCAGTTTCACAACGCCCATAATCACCTATCAAGAAGGAAGGACGGCATCAGCAGCAGCAACAGCAACAACAGCAGCAATAGATGTCCGTAAAGTTTGCGACGGTCTGTTAATGCCGAGTTAGCGACGGTCGCTGATAACCCACTGTTACCTTTTTTTGATTTTTTAAAATTCAATTATTTAGTTAATAACAAACTTATTTGATCCAAATAAAGATTAAATTCATTAAAAATACCATTATATATAAATATTATTAGCTTTTGGGCGGTTTTAAACATTGGAAGTATGAAAATTTTGACCATGAAAAAATTAGGTCCCCACATTTTGGAGCATAGCTCCACTCACAGCTCGTGGCTTGAGATAAACGGTAGTTCAAATCATCCTTTAGATATTCATTAATATCCCCACAAAGTTTGATCACAATCGTCAGACCAGTTTTTGATAAAAATTCCATCCAAGTGGACCAACCTATGATTTTCTCCCATACAAAAGAGGCAAAATTAATCAAGTTCATATTGCTGGCCAAATAACGAGACTCACAGCACGTGGCTCGCAATGCACGGTAGTTCAGTTTATGCTCTATATATTTAAAAATATCTCCACAAAATTTGATCAAAATCGTTAGACTAGTTTTTGAGATATATCAAAAAACGTAAGCAAGTCTTGGGTATGAAAATAATTACATATATAAGAGGGTACAAATTGGCGAAAAGCAGTTGGCAGGTGGAGTGATATTTATTGGTCACTCTTTTTGCGAAATAAAAATCGTCGTTATCTCTCACAGCTCGTGGCTCAATATGCACGGTATTCCAAATTGTTAGAAATGACTCAATATATAATTCCTGAAAATTTCATGCAATTTGTTTGACCAGTTTTTGAAAAAATTGAATTTTTCATTTTTTGCATTTAATTCATAATTGACAGAATCTGGTCAGCAAGATAAGTGACATTTATTGGTCACACTTCTTGCGAAATAAAAATCGCCGTTATCTCTCACAGCTCGTGGCTCAATATGTGCTGTGAGTCTCGTTATTTGGCCAGCAATATGAACTTGATTTATTTTGCCTCTTTTGTATGGGAGAAAATCATAGGTTAGTCCACTTGGATGGAATTTTCTCAAAAACTGGTCCGACGATTGTGATCAAACTTTGTGGGGATATTAATGAATATCTAAAAGATGATTTGAACTACCGTTTATCTCAAGCCACGAGCTATGAGTGGAGCTATGCGCCAAAATGTGGGGACCTACTTTTTTCATGGTCAAAATTTTCATACTTCCAATGTTTAAAACCGCCCAAAAGCTAATAATATTTATAGATAATGGTATTTTTAATAAATTAATTCTTTATTTGGATCAAATAAGTTTGTTATTAACTAAATAATTGAATTTTAAAAAATCAAAAAAAGGTAACAGTGGGTTATCAGCGACCGTCGCTAACTCGGCATTAACAGACCGTCGCAAACTTTACGGACATCTATTGCTGGTGTTTTTGCTGTTGCTGCTGCTGATGCCGTCCTTCCTTCTTGATAGGTGATTATGGGCGTTGTGAAAGGGCTTCCTCTTTGTGCCCACGTCTTAGGGAATTCTCGGGATTCTTACTTCCACTGTATACTGCCACAGCGTATATTCTGGTCACTGACTCTTTGACACTGTTCCTGCCACTGGCACTCTTGACAGGAACTGTCTATTAGTCTGTCTTTTTTTTTTTTTGTGTATTTTTGCTCACTCACATTGGAATGTTGTTTCCTTTTTTACGCGAGTTCGATAGATTGGCTTCGAACCCATGCCACACCAAATTTTTGACGACACCGAATTTCTGCAATTGCTCCACAGCAAACTGCCTTTTAAATACGGACGCACTTTTTTTGAATTAAAAATTTTTTTAAATATTATCAATTATACTCCGTTTCTTTACTCCAAGGACCAAAATGAATAGGGCTTCCGAGGAGAAGAAATAATTAACCCGATCTTCATTTATTGAATTCACAATCTGAACTGATTTTATTCACTAAAATATTTGTAGGGACAGGTCTTAGAGTCTAGGGGGTCACATATTTGGTGGTGGAATCTTAGTTCTAAAAACGCATGCATTAGTTCCCCCAACCAGATGATTTGGTGTTAAATCTATTTAAATTCAAGCCTTATATTGACGGCATGTGAGCTAGGAGCTAGGAACTTAAACTGTATGTTACTTTATTTATTCATTTAAATGTGTATATTCAAATATATTATTTTATACCGATTCAACAATTGCGGTGTTTAATCTTAAACATTCTTTGACTGTTAGGCGGTACGAAGTTCGCCGGGATAGCTAGTCTTCTTCTATATATATAAAAGAAAGTCGATTTTGTTACAACACTTATACACGAGATCTGCAGGACCAATTTTCATGGTTTTTGATTTGTTGGATTTGTCTCCGCCCCGATTAGCAGAATATATCTCAATATATATAATATAATATATATATATAATAATACTGAAAAATTGCAAGCGAGTCGTCCCTGCCGACATTGAGTATACCCTGTACCAACTAGTTGTATTAAATCAATATCGGCATCAACTTAATTCAAAGTTACTTTTAACATGCAGCAACAGCTACCGCATGCTATCTCGCTCACTCTTTCCAGCTAGTGTCGCCTTGGCAATTCAGTTCAAAATGCACATTCGTAAATCTTCTATATTCATTGTACAATTTCGACTAAATTTGGTAAGATGGTGCATTTTGGCCACATGGTTGGGTGTACCAAATAAGAATGTGATTCACTAAAACTTCTCTAGTAAACCGTTTTATCTAAATTGCAGGGCGTGGCAAAAATTTAAAACTATCTTAGTTTGCTTAGAGGCACTAAACAAAAGTGCGAACAGCCTTGAAATCGCAATCAATTCAAAACAAAATTCCCTTTAGCATGCAGCAGCATGCCAATGTCGACTTGGCAATTCAGTACAAAATGCAAATGGCTATATCTCCGATGTTTATTGTCCGCTTTAGTTAGTTAGTGCAGTTTGACTATATAATTATGCCTAATATGAGCTCGATAACCTTAATACAGCTCTAGTAAATGAATTTTAAAATTTTCTTTTTTCATTTTTGGGGGGCGGTAGTGGGCGTGGCTAAAATTTGAAACAAACTTGATCTGTCTAGGCATAAGACGGATGTTCACACCAAATTTGGTAGCTCTAGCTCTTATAGTAGAGAGAAGCTGTAAGAGTCGAACACCCATTAGGGGTTCTAAACTACAATTTTTACAGTATTTGTTTCAGGAGATCACAGAAGGAGATGCAGAAAGTGTTGGTCGATTGACAATTTTACCAGCGACATACACAGGTATACCGCGTCGTATGCATGAATATGCGCAAGATGCAATGACATATGTTCGTCATTATGGTCGGCCAAATCTATTCATTACATTTACATGTAATCCGAAATGGATGGCAATTATTTAATTCATGACATCACCGCACGGGTTTTCAAACAAAAACTTCGGTCACTAATAAATTACACTGTCTTTGGGATTACTCGATGCTGGATGTATTCAGTCGAATGGCAAAAACGAGGCCTACCGCATGCTCACATTCTAATTTGGTTAGTAGACAGAATTCGGCCAGATCAAATAGATGACATCATATGTACGGAGATTCCTGCTCCTGAAACCGATCAAGACCTACATGATGTTGTAATCACGAATATGATTCATGGACCATGTGGTACTCTCAACCGCCAATCACCGTGAATGGTCGACGGCAAGTGTTCCAAACGGTATCCGCGAAAATTCACGGCAGAGACCATTACAGGCAACGATGGTTATCCAGTGTATCGGCGTCGATCGACCGATGACAATGCTAGAACTACAACTAAAGTGAAAGGAAACGATTTCATAGTTCACAACAGTTGGATTGTTCCATATTCGCCACTTCTTTCCAAAACATTCAAGGCACTTTGTAATGTTGAGTATTGCAATTCGGTCAAATCTATTAAATACGTTTTCAAATATGTCACGAAAGGGAGCGACATGGCGATTTTTGGTTTCCAAACATCCAATATCAACGTTGAAATCACGCGCTATCAAGTTGGTAGATATGTGAACTGCAATAAAGCAATTTGGCGTATATTCTCATTCCACATTCACGAACGTTATCCCACTGTTGTACATTTGGGGGTGCATCTAGAGAACGGTTAGAGAGTATATTTCACAGCGTCGAATGCTGCTCAACGTTCCCAAACACCTCCAGCGACAACACTGACCAGTTTCTTTGCGATTTGTCAAAACGATCCGTTCGCACGAACGTTGCTTTACTCAGAAATGCCACGTTATTACACTTGGAACGCTAAATCGAAGAAATTTCAACGTCGGAAGCATGGCGATGCAGTTCCTGGTCATTTAGATATGCGTTCTGCTGATGCTCTTGGTCGTAATTACACAGTTCATTCGAAGAATGATGAATGTTTCTATTTGCGGTTGTTGCTGGTACATATTCGAGGGCCAATATCATTTGAATCACTACGAACTATTAATGGTATAGTGTGACCCACATTTCATGCAGCATGTCAAGAGCTGAATTTGTTTGAAAATGATACTCATTGAGACAAGACAATCGCTGAAGCAATTATTTCTGCATCTCCAAGTCAGATACGCACATTATTTGCAATCATCATTTCGACATGCTTCCCATCGAACCCACATGACCTGTGGAACAAATTCAAAGATAACATGTCAGAAGACATTTTACATTGAATTCGTGTCAGCTCAAGAAATCCCGATCTAGAGGCGTGAATATGATCCACATGAACTAATCTAATCAGTTCAAACGAATGTACCACTATTGAATCCTAAGCAGAGGGAAGTCTATGATACACTGATTAATGCAATTGATGATAAAAATGGTGGCTTATTTTTTTTTGGATGCCCTTTGAGGAACTGGGAAGACATTCCTCATGTCATTGATTTTGGCCACTGTACGTGCGAGATCAGAAATTGCGTAGCAATTGCTTCTTCTGGAATAGCGGCTACATTGTTAGACGGATGCCTTACTGCTCACTCAGCGTTAAAATTGCCATTAAATCTTCAAACTACTGAACAACCGACATGTAACATTTCGAAACACTCCGCAATGGCCAAAGTTTTAATAGCATCAAAAATTATCATATGGGATCATATGGAATGCACAATGGCGCACAAACGCGCATTGGAAGCACTAGACCGAACATTAAAAGATCTGCGCAATGACTCGAGATGTTTTGGTGGTTCAATGATTTTATTATCTGGCGATTTCCGACAAATACTACCAGTAATTCTGCCTTCTAATTCTTAGCTTATCAAAAAAGTCTTTCCGGATATCATTGCTAACCACAAAAATACTAAATGGTTAACCTTTTTATACCCTGTACCCATAGGGTAAAAGGGTATATTAAAGTCGCTAAAATGTATGTAACAGGCAGAAGGAAGCGTTTCCGACCCCATAAAGTATGTGTATTCTTGATCAGCATCAACAGCCGAGTCGATTGAGACATGTCCGTCTGTCCGTCCGTCTGTCCGTCTGTCCGTATGAGACACTCGATCTCAGAGACTATAAGAGCTAGAGCTACCAAATTTGGTGTGAGCATCCGTCTAATGCCAAAGCAGGTCAAGTTTGTTTCAAATTTTAGCTACGCCCACTTCCGCCCCCGCAATTTAAAAAAAAACGATAACTAGGGCTGCTGTCAAGATATCGTATTCTTAATTGGTACACCTAATTATGTACCCAAACTGGATCAGCTGACCAAATTTTGTTGAAATCGGACAATAAACGTCGGAGATATGGCTATATCCGTTTTGTAATGAAATGCCAAGGCGGCATTGGCAGATAAGGAAGAGCGAGATAGCATGCGTCCGCTGCTGCTGCATGTGAAAGGGAATTTTGTTTTGAATTGATTGCGATTTTGAGGTTGTTCGATCATTTGCCTAGTGACCACGCAGATCAAGAGAGTTTAAAATTTTTGCCACGCCCACTTCCGCCCCCGCAATTCAGAAAAAAACTAATTATTAGAGCAGTTTTTAAAGAATCAGATTCTTATTTGGCACACCTAATAATGTGGCTAATATGCATCATCTGACCAATTTCAGCCGAAATCGGACAATAAATATTGGAGATATACGTTAATGCGTTTTGTACTGAAGCGCTTAGGGCGACATTGGCTGGTAAGAGTGAGCGAGATAGCATGCGTTCACTGTTGCGGCATGTTAAGGAAATTTTTTTTTGAAATTAATTGCCGAGGGTGTTTGACTTCATTTAATATAATAACTAGTTGGTACAGGGTATACACAATGTCGGCAGGGACGACTTGCTTGCTTCATTTTTTTTAACGTTTTATTTGTTTGTTGGATCTCTGGGTATTCGGGTGTGCCTGCAGTTTAGCGGTGTACTTAAGCTGTTGTACCTTTATTTCGGTTATTACCCTAGGAATGTGTAGGTCTTTCTGTACATTTGCATTTCGGATATACCAAGGTGCTCCCGTGATGGTTCTGAGAACCTTGGATTGAACCCTTTGTATGGTTTCAATGTTGCTCTGGCTTGCGTTTCCCTATAGCGCAGAGCCATATGTCCAGATGGGTTTTAATACCGAGTTGTAGAGAAGAACTTTGAATTCCAGATATAGAGGAGATGGTGCATTGATAAGCCAATGTAGTTGCTTTAAGCTTTAGCTGCTTTTTCTTGGCTTCGATGTGCCTACGCCAAGTTAACCTTCTGTCCTGGTGAACTTCAAGATACACAACATCGTCGGATTGAGGCACTGGCACATTGTTGAGCGTCAATGATGGGCAGTTTCTTCTATTGAGGGTAAACGTAACGTGCTTGCATTTCTGTTCATTTACACGGATGCGCCAATCTGCTAGCCACTTTTTTATTTCCTTTAAATGGGTTGCCAGTTGCTCAGCAGCTTTGATCGGACATTTGGAGCGGCTAAGGATGGCCGTGTCATCGGCGAAAGTAGATGTGATGAGTGCATGGCTTGTTGGTATATCCGCTGTGTACAAAATATAAAGTGTTGGACCCAACACGCTGCCTTGAGGTACACCTGCTTTTGATTCGAAGTCATCAGAGGTGAAGCTATTACATCGTACAGCGAATTTTGTGTTGAATAGATAAGATTCCATTAGCTTGTGTGTATATTGTGGAAGCGTTGCTTTTATTTTATATATTAGGCCATCCAGTAAGACTCGGTCAAAGGCTTGGGCAACGTCGAGAATGCTGTGCGGATCTCTGAGGTGATACGGTTGACTTGCTCAATTGTGCAATGTTTTTCAGGGAAGCCAAACTGATGATGTGGGATTATATTTTGGTTTACCAGGATTGTATTTATACGGAGTTGTAGGACCTTTTCAAATAGTTTTGAAAGACTTGGCAATAAACTGATTGGTCTGTACGATGATGGCTGTGTTTTTTCCTTTCCGGGTTTTGGGATTATTATGATTACTGATTTTTTCCAGCTTATGGGAAAGTGACCAGTTTTTACTATCGCGTTGAAGAGTTTGCAGATGTGTCTCAAGGCACAGATCGGGAGTTCTTGGATCATTTTTGGGGTTATTTTGTCATGGCCGGGCGACTTTCTTGGGTTAACATAGTTTTTAATAATTGCAGAAATTTCCTCCGTTTGGAATTTCGGTTGCTCACTTTCCATTGGGGTGCGCAAGGAGGGGAGCTGAAAAGAGTTTGTTGACGGATTTGGCAGAAAGACCGAGCTGTAAAGATGACCGATCTGTAAAGATGACCGAGCTGCAAAGATGAGTGCTCTTTCTTCGTCTGAACGGGCCCACTTGCCAGTTGGGCATCGTAAAGGTGAAATTATCTCGGCTGGAGCAGTTATGGTTGGATGTACTTTCCACAGCGGATATTTGGTGCTGGTAGGGGAGAGCTTCTCGATGTATAGCCGCTGTGTCCTTGCTTCTTCTTGCCTAAGCGCTTTTGCTAGAGTTCGCGAAGCTGCCTTTAGGCGATGTTTTGCTGCCGGTGATCGAGATATTTGCCATTCTCAATTAGTCGGTTGTTCGACTTGTGTGTTTTCTGGGTGTGACTGATAATCGGGGTAGAGATATCTGCGGCTTCAATAAGCCTAGACTCTAGTGCAGAGGTGCAAAGCTCGATGTCTTCTTCGTCGTCCAGTTTGGGATTCAGCTCGATATGGGTGCTTATGTATTTTTTAAATCTGAGCCAGTTTGTTTTGCAATTTGTTAGCCCGAGTGGTTGCTTTATTATTTGTGGTTGTGTTATTATAGTGAAAACTACTGGTGAGTGGTCCGATGACAATTCTGCTAGTGTCTCTGCCGTTATGCAATTGTCCGCAATTCCCCTGGTGATTGCAAAGTCTATTAGATCTGAGAGCTTACGTGGATCTGCTGGCCAGTACGTGGGCTTATTCGGTGAGGCATTTGTTTTACTGGGTTGATGATTGTGTTATACAGCTGGGTGCCTTTAGGATTTACCAGGCGGGATTCCCAATGAGGGTACTTGGCGTTGCAGACTCCTGCAGCAATAAATCGTACTCCGAGTGTATTGAAGAAATCAGCAAACTCTTTTTCCGAGATTGAGAATCGTGGTGGACAGTAAAGTGCAGCCACGGTTGTACTGCCGAAAGTGGTTTGGACACTTATTGAAGTTGCTTGTAGGTATTGTTTGGCAAATCCATTGTGTAGACAGTGTTTAATCCGGTTTTTGATTAGGATACCAGTTCCTCCGTGAGCCTTGTCGTCTGGGTGATTTGTTGCGTAGAATGCATATTTGGGTATTTGAAAGTCGTTTTTGTTTGTTAGGTGTGCTTCCGATAACAGCATAATATCAATATCATTTGAGTCCAGAAACAGTGACAATTCTTGTTTGTGCTTGGAAATGCCGTTTGCATTCCAGAGGCCTATATGTAGTGCTGACATTATTTGTAATTGTCCATAAGCTTTTGAATAAGCAAGTTCTGATTCCGCATCAGTTCCTGCATGCAATTTTGCATGAACGTCATGAAATTTGTCATGTTTTGATTTAGCGAGATCAACAACGTTTCGATTCCGTTGGGGTTCTGGCCAAGTACGGATGGACTTGGGGCTGCGTTAGATTGTATGGTAGCGGAATCTATTGTTTGAGGGGGCTGTGCATTTCCGTTGCGTAGCACTCTTGCAAAAGTTATTCCAGGAGTAGTTGTTAATGGAGTCGCTGATGACCTTACAGCTCTTGAGAAAAATATTCCCGGTATGGTTTGAGAGGGAATTAGTGTCGAGCCCTGGATGCGAGCCGTTGATTTCTTCGCATTGAGGAGGGCTTTGAGTTCCTTATAAACAGGACATCTTCTGTAGTTCGCTGTGTGATTAGCACCACAGTTGCCGCACTTCCGTGTATTGGTGTTTGATTTGTCATCGGTGCAGACACAATGTTTTTGAGTTTGTCCACAGCCAACGCAAACTGGGGGAAGGCTGCAGAAGGACTTTGTGTGCCCAAACTCCTGGCAATTAGTGCATTGTACCGCGTGTGTCCTCTTATGCGGCTCTTCGACAGTAATTCTGCGATGTAGCAGAAGTTGAAGATTGTATATAGGGTGCACTGTGTAAGGTTTAAGTTTTCTATCGCATGTGGGCTGTAACTCCACTTTGAATAGAAGTTGCAGCACTTTATTTCTGTACAGTATGTTTGAGACGGACTTTTCCTCAAAGCCCTTCTCTTCCAATGCTTCAACTATTTCCTGAGTCGGAACTGTCGGTTCAATGCCTTTGATCACCGCTTGAAGGCCTTTGGCACTCTTTAGCTGGAATGTGTAGAAATTCACACTTTCCTTTTTATACCCTGTACCCATAGGGTAAAAGGGTATATTAAAGTCGCTAAAATGTATGTAACAGGCAGAAATATACATTTCTGACCCCATAAAGTATATATATTCTTGATCAGCATCACTAGCCGAGTCGATTGAGACATGTCCGTCTGTCCGTCCGTCTGTCCGTCCGTCTGTCCGTCTGTCCGTCCGTCTGTCCGTCTGTCCGTCCGTCTGTATGAACACCTAGATCTCGGAGACTATAAAAGCTAGAGCCACCAAATTTGGTGTGAACATCCGTCTATTGCATAGACAGATCAAGTTTGTTTCAAATTTTTGCCACGCCCACTTCCGCCTCCGAAAATCGAGAAAACGTATTACTAGAGCTGTATTAAAGATATCGTATTCTTACTTGGCACACCTAATTATATACCCAAACTGCTCCACCTGACCGAATTTTGTCCAAATCGGACAATAAATATCGGAGATATACCTATATGAGTTTTGCACTGAATTGCCAAGGCGACATTGGCTGGCAAGAGTGAGCGAGACAGCATGCGTTCGCTGTTGCTGCATGTTAAAGAAAATTTTGCATAAAGTTGATGGCGATTTCGAGGATATTCTATTTTAGTTAATATAACTAGTTGGTACAGGGTATACTCAATGTCGGCTGGGACGACTTGCTTGCTTCATTAAAGTACTTTTCAACAGTACGATAGAATTCTTCACTTTTGGCTTGCACTTTGGTCTCTTTTATGTTACCCCTATTGAGTGGTGTCACATAAAAGTTGTTTTGACCAACTAGCGCTACCAGTGTTGGCACCAGTGAAATGCAGTTTGCACCACGGATATAGAATGTTGGTGGCTTGGCTATAGAGGGTTTAATTAGGGAAACTCCTTTTTTGGAGCTTTCCAAAGCTTTTCGTTCAACAATGTTGTTTTTCGACATTTTGGGAGTGTTGCCTCTTTTTGTCTGAGGGCTAAGCTTTTGCTTGTTTATATTAATGTATCTGTCCATACCAGTCTGAACAGGTGACTTTGGATTCACCATCACTGGTTGGGCAGTTTTTGTTGAGGTAGTCTGCTGGACGGTGATTGAAGCTATTGCAGACTTTGCGGCTGTTGAAGTTGTCGTTGAAGCAGTAGATGCAATTGTTCTTGTTGTGAGCGCGCTGACGGCGGTCGGCGAACCCAATGACCCAATTAAAACTTCAGGGGTCAGCGAATTTGAGGGTGAAGCGCATTGGGCGCTCCAAGACAATTGTTGTTGCTGGTTGGCGTGAGGAATTTGCTCTTACTTGCACTTTTGGAGTCAGCGCTTGTTTTTGTTTTGGTGGTCGGAGACACTACTGACAAATATGCATTGTTGCGTTGTATAGAGAGCCGACGCTCATTTTGTTGCTGAAGAATTTGTTATTGTAGCTTCTGCTGCCGATAGTCTAGTGAGGAAGGGCCTGAGTTAATCTCTTTACACGTTGGCATTACTAGAAAACATAGTTATTTACTAAATATTGCTATTTCTATTTACAAATATCAATATAATTGTGATTGGGCGTCTCTGTGGCGACTGAGAGCCTTGTCACTTGTTTTATTTTAATCGTTTGGAGGTTGACACCGAAGAAATTGGGGAGCGCGATAAAAAATACGTCCGAACGTGATGACGGTCGTCGATTGATGGCTAGCAATTTTGACGGCTAAAAATAAAGATGTTGATGTACTCAATTTTATAAGTCGAAAACAAATCGTAGGTACTCTGCATTCATTCAAATCTATCGACTGTGTAACAAACGAAGAAGAAGCTACTAATTATCCAACTGAATTTTTGAACTCCTTGGATGCGCCTGGTTTACCACCGCACAATTTACAACTGAAGGTTGGCTCGGTAGTTATCATGCTTAGAAATTTAAACTAACCAAAACAGTGCAATGGAACGCGTTTGGTGATAAGAAAACTGATGAGCAATATGATAAAGATGATCCCAACAGATATGCCCTTTGAGTTTAAACGAATTCAATTGCCGATTCGTCTTGCCTTCGCCATGACGATCAACAACTCACAGGGCCAATCCATGACTATTTGTGGCCTCAATCTAGAAAATGCGTGTTTTTCTCATGGTGAATTGTACGTGGCATGCTCACGTGTCGGCAAACCATCAGTTTTTGCACCTGGCGAAAGAACGAAGATTGTCGTTTACCACAAGGTGCTTGAATGAAATTAATCAGAGTGTATCCCAACCTGAACAACATAGTTTTCAATGATTTTTTTCTGACATGTGTTTAGAAAAGTTAATTATTTTTTTTTTTTTTAATTTTTGTTCTCATTTATCATTTTAATATTGTTTTGTATTATTGTATTGTCATCAAAGCCCAAATTAGAACAGCTAAAAGTTAACACGAAATTATTTGACTGTTAGGCGGTACGAAGTTCGCTAACATAAAACAATAATACAAAACAATACTAATATGATGAATGAAAATAAAAAATAACATTGAGGAAATGACGTCGCTGACTGTATAAAATGGCAGAAGGAACTGTCGGAATGCATGAATAATAACTATCCCTAAGTCTTGACAAGGGAAGCCACGCTTCTCAATAGCACAAGAAGCTCATATACAGGGCTTCAAAGTTAACCGGACAGTGTCTCAATATCAAGTTTATCAATATTGAGAGGATGTGTAGTCTCCAATTCAATTGTCGTAATAAATTGTCTTAGCTTTCCTCTTCTAGTTTGGGAAAAGGTTCTTAGGAACTCGCATGCCCCTCGTTGGCTGCTTGTCCCATGGGTTTCCGTTAGACTTTGCTGAGAGTAAATATATAAATATAAGTAGATCTGAAATATAAATTATACTACTTAAAGAGCGATTATTATTGGCGAAGGATTCATATAGGAATTTAATGATTGGTGATTTATTTTAATGTATCCCCATGTGTCAATCCTATCGTAATCGAAGTGGAAAAAAGTTGATTAGAATAGGCTTCTGGATGACTGATAATATTTCATTATTTGACAGCTCCTGCTCCAGTTGCTGTTCTGTGTATTAATCATTGAAACATTTGGCAGATTGAGTTGTCAGCAAATAATTTGAATAGTAGTCCTTGATTTTGATGATTTTAAGTAGTATGTTAACATGTCGATTTCTAGCATTGAACATTATCAGTTTTGCCGAGACCGGAGATTTGTTTGAGCTACAATTAGATAGTTAATGTTGTATTGTTTGGGTATCGCGGACGATTGCCCGAAAGGAAAAGAAGAGGAAGGAAAGGGAAAACATGTATACATTAGGAAATAAAAGAGAAACTAGTCCGGGTGTAACCCGGACACCATTTTACAACTATACTACGATAAGAACAGTGTCACAAAAGGGGACATGAATATAAGTCGGTTAAGGTATAACCTGGACACCGACTGATAACAATACTACAATAGGATGGCCCAAGACTTACGGTGTGGCCGACTAGGGTGTAACCCGGACATCGATCACTCCATAAATCTCGGACGCATGCCAACAGATACAGGACGCCGTAATAGTCAACAAGGGTGTAACCCGGACAAGACATTCTTCTTGGCATTGGGTGCAACCCGGATACCAATACCATACACAAAGGATTAGGGATAGAGGGAAGGATCGAGGAGTAGGTTAGTTATACCTAATATCATCCCAATAAATGAGGTCTTTGATTTTTAATTCGTAATAATTTTATTGCTCAAACAATTTGTAGTCAGTAACCACACACTTGATTAATTGAGATTCCTAGAAAGGTCGGAGGAGTAACAATTGGGGCCTCATGGCCGACTCACCCGGTATTCCTTAGCACACACACTTATTTTATTTCTTTTTTTTTAGCACGTTGTCCCTTTTGTTTTTCTTTTTGCACTGGGCTCTGGGTAAATCCGTGATTTGTCTATACATCCTTGTAGATATCCTCGGTATTTAATTTTTTCAACACTTGCACTGCTTTCACGCCTGATTCTTCACTTTGAAGTTTTTCAGACTCCGGATTCCTGCCGTTCACACCAAGGGTTGTTACAAAAAGAGACCTCTTTTATTTCCATTGCGCTGGCCATTATTTCGAGAACTTTCGATGTTTTCTCTGCCCAGGCTCTGCCTTTTGCCAGACGCGGCCTGCGACCAGCCAATCAAAATTGCCACGACGACCGTTTCTGTCGCGCCACGCGTCAAGAGTCGGCGTCAGAATCGTCACGTACGCATTTTTTTGGTCCCGTTGTCTAGCCGAAAATCGAAACCGCGCAAAAGGAACCTGGACAATGAGTACACACACGTGTATTTGTGTACTCCACCGGGTGAATGTACATATGTATGCGGCCGGCTTTGGTACTGCTGCGTACTTAACTATGTATGTTTAGATATCTCTAATGGTTATATATATATATCGTTAATTGAGTGTCATCTCACGCAATTTTTCTTTCTCCAATCTGACAGACTAAGCACTATGGTTATCTTATTCTATTCCATTGTCAGGCCGAGGCTACGTAGAACAGACATATCTGTTGGGCTCGCAAGAAAATCACATGACAACTTGAGACAGAAGACATCCGTAGGAAAAGGATAAAAAGACATTACACTTGTAACTTTATGCTTCTCTTTTCTTTTAATCGTTACAATAGTGATGGTACAATTATTACGATTAATTAACGAGTAAATTAAAAAATAGTGATGCGAAACGGCCTTCCTGACCTTCACACGTCCTCGTGTGTTACATTACATTTTTAACTAAGTATATAGCAGATCATGTCAAGCTTAATCTGAAAAGATTATATTTATTGAACAGATTAAATCTTGTCCACAACTTAATTGAAGAATTAAGAGAACTATTTAACTTTATTCAATTTAGCCGCACCAATGACAGAAGATATCATTCTTCACTTCAACGAAGTCGGTCGTGTTTTTTTTGCGCTCTCGCTTTTTTCTCGTTTTTTATTTAATCCCGCTTATAAAAATTCTTTCTCGTGGAATCTAGTGCCGAATTAATAAATTACGCAATCTATAAATTGTAATTTGTTCTTAAACACTCACTCAAAGCTATTATTACTTATTGCTTTATTTAATAACAAAACTCAAAGTTTTGTTGTTTTGTCTACATAGACTTTGATTTTGTGTTTTTGATCCCTTTTACTTGCATTCGCGCTCTCGCGTACACATTGGTGTTGTTGTTTGTGTGGTGCTTGCTCTCGAGTCTTTACCTCGCCCGCGATCGCGACCGTTACTCTCGCGATTTTGCCAGTCTTTGTTGTTGTGTGTTTACTAACTCTCTTAACTTCTGTCTCTTCAGTTTTTTTCTTGTGCATATTAACCTGCATATTAACACTTGTGTCTTGGTGCGTATAGCCCTTATATTTTATTATTTGATTTTTTGTATTTATTTGTTGTTATTTTAATTTTTTTTAATTAAACTTGCAATGGTTGTCTGCCCTTCAAAAAAGTGCCCCCATCTCCAAAAAATCAAAGATGATTATCTTTTGTGCTGGCTGTGCGATAACATTATGCATGTTAAATGCGCTGGTTACACAGCCAGAATAAGGGATAGTATTGGAAACGGCGGGGGCCAAAAGTGGAGTTATGAAGCGTGCCGGGACGTAGAAATGGCTATGCGTCTATTCATGCGACGGACGAGAGAGGGCTTTAAGTCCCTGTCGGCTGGCGTCGAACGACCCCATAACTCCAAATGGTCAGCAACTGATATCGTTTAGGAGTCCAGTAGTGACTGCAGTTGCGGGGACGATTGACATTTCCCCTGGTAATAGTGCCCCGCCAACTGACCAGATATCGGTTGTAGTTTCCGATGTGTCCGGGCGAATATCCACTCCCAGGGATATTCCCAATAAAGTAGTAACTAAAAGAGCTCTCAAGGCGTCATCCGCCTCAGCAGTACCAGCGCAAAATGTTGTTGCTGCGGTTGCGACTGGCGCATTGAGATCTCTCATTCCACCAAAAAAGCAAATCTTTGTTTCGCGGCTCGACCCCAATACTACATCAGATGATGTCATAGCCCATAGCCGGGCAAAAGTCGTTGTGCCAAACATAGTGGTGGAAAAGTTTAGGTTTTCATACACCCGTGACATCTCGTCATTTAAAATCAGTGTCCCAACAAATGTCTTTGACCAAATTTGTCACAAAGATTTTTGGCCGGAACATTTAGTTATAAAGGAGTATACGGCTAAGAAAAAGAAAAATCGGCCTCCGATTCGTCTGCCTAACGCAACTAATCCTTCCCTACCCTCTGGCTCGTCAGTAGCTGGGGGGTAAAAAAACTAATTTCGTTCCTTATTCTGGCCTATCAGAATGTTAGAGGACTAAAATCTAAACTTTCTAAGCTTTGTAGATCTTTTGACTTTCATATCTTGGTCTTTACAGAAACGTGGTTAAAGCCAGACATTTCTGATGCCTCTGTTTTTCCCACAATATTTTCAACCTATAAATGCGATCGAATCTCCAAAAATGGTGGTGGAGTTTTGATTGCCGTAAATTCATCATTTCCTTCAGAGATAGTTCTACCACCTGCTGTTCTTGACATTGAATTTGTTAGTGTCAAAATTTGTTTGAAATCATATTCTGTGTTTCTAACTTGCTCGTATATTCCACCGAATTCTGACATGACGGTATAATCTAGCCATTTAGAAGCTATTCGCTTTGTATCTTCACTTCTTTCGGATGCAGACAAATATGTCGATAAATATATCGTTCTGGGAGATTTTAATCTACCTGACGTTTCATGGCTTCCATCAGGTGAGTCTTCCTTGTTGATGCCCTTCTCCTCACATTGCTTTGTTGACGGTCTCCTTGAGCTATCCCCAACCCAAGTTAATCCTGTGCGTAATAAAAATGAGAGATCACTAGATCTTATATTTATGTTAGATTCTTCTAACTGTACTGTTTCAAGGATTGATTCCTTAGTCGTCCCCGAAGACAGTTTTCATCCAACTTTGGACTTAACTATTGATCTACCTTTTCGGTTATCAAATGCTGGTACTGTAGTGAATTCACATGTCGGTTTTAAATGACTTCAGCACAGCTTGTAACATTCTGTTGCAAGCAGGAAATAATAGTAATAAGTTTATATATAAGAACAATTGTATGTATGTACGCAAACTTGCATGCATACATTTCGTTCTGTATATAAGCTTACGCAAACGAATTGTGCTGGCAAGCCAGCCCAATTATGCTGAGCTTGCAATTCGATCATGTGAGTTCATTCTCGCGTCTCACCCCTCTTATTTTGTAGCTGCCAACAAGCAGCATAAGTTAAAATACAATATGAATCAATCTAAATAAAGTAACATCAGAGCACAGACGTGCCAATGAACAAATCGGAATAAACTCATTTCATGGCGACCGTGACAGGACCGTCACATTGAAGAGATTGGCAGATAGCAGGACTTCGAGGGACATAGCAGGAGAGAGAAATTAAAAAAAAAAAAATAAAAAATAAATAAAAAATGGAAAACGCAGTGAGTAGAGTGTCATGTGTGGTCTAAAGACTTAAAGCCAGAAGGGCAAAAGCAACTAAAGCTGTAAAACAGCAAAACCGAATAAATTGAAACAACTCGGTCAAGATACATGCCGAAGTTGAAGATGTAAAATTCGATAAGCAGTAAGAAAGAGTCAAACAACCGACCACACATCCATCTACCTTGCAATGAAAAAAAATTTTCTAAAGAAAACTAATGAACTCTCCGCCACCCATTGAAAGTGACACCGAAATTGAGGGAAAATGCCTATGCAGCCAGCACCGGCACCGTCTGACGTATCAAGTCAGACCAAGGAGAATACACCAGCGCCCACCAAGGAAAATTCAGGATCACCATAATAGAAGACGCCTATGCAGCCAGCATCGGCACCGTCTGGCGTACCAAGCCAGACCAAGGAAAGGAACCGACAACTCTACATAGAGAGTCTGAAACAAATAGAAGCCCAACTTTGCAGTGGTGCAAAGTAACGCAAATCGGATTCCCGATTTTGCCTTTAATTTTAAACATTCATTCATGCAAAAAAATTTTTATTATGTTTATATAAAACAATCATCTAAATCATTTAAATTTAATTAAACCCTCAAGCCGATGCGTGCAAACGCTGCTTGAAAAATACTAACTAAAAAAATTAGGCTATTACTAACACATGTGGTTGGAGTATGAATTGTAAAATTTTTTATGAAATGTAAACTTGAATTGTGAGCCAACCACATGCCCTATCCCCCCTTCTAACTTCCACGTCTCTGTCACTGCTATAACCAGTTGAACGTATAAATTCATTTCCGCATGTATGCGTATATAACGTAATGAGTAATTTTTAACTAATTAATTTTTCGATGATCTATTGATCACTTAAAGTGGATATCAATAACTGATATCACACTCCTTTTCTTTTATATATATATACTACTACAATTTTTTTATGTTTATATGCAAATTTAAAGTAAATCCAATTATAGTCTTTAAAGTTCAATTTCTCTTTAGAAAATATTATTTCAAAATATGAAATGCAATGAAATAAAAAAAAAAAAATTAATAAAAAAAAAAAATATATTTTCTATGTATACGCTTCAGACTTAGATTCTTTCAACCTTTATGGGTAGTTTAGAGAAAAAGTTAGATTTTGGAAAAATTTTAAATACAGTAATCATAAATGAAATATCAAATTTCTTTAAGGTAGCTTCCCCAGAACCAAAAATGGGTTTAATTGACACGAAAACGGTGGATTCCACTGCCAATGTGATCAATAGAGTAGAAGTAGAACGACTAAGTCTTACAACTGTTACGATTTTACTGATCGTAATAATAATAATAATGAGCATAAACATGCTAATTAAAGTTTACGGAATGCACAATAGGTGCTTGAAAAAGAAATATCTGAGTAAGGCGAATGATCTAGATAGAGTCTAGATACAAAAAAAAAAAAAAAGATAATAATAAGCAATTGAAAGAAAATTTTTTTTTATTCCAAAAGGAAAAAGTAGAGACTAAACGTCTACAGAAATACCTACCGTTCCTTGATTACCTGATAAACTCAGGTGAAACCAATTACAAGTACAAGGAAATTCGGTATTGGATTTATAATAATCATAGATTTAACCCGAAAATAGTAGATCTTATGGAAATATCCATTAAGACAGCATACAATAGGTTGATAGCTATAAAGCAAAAGAACAAGGATGCACCCAAGTGGGTACATGATATGTTCACAACAGAAACAATAGAAATAGAGAACTCAGACGAGGAAGTCACAATGATAGAAGATTAGGAGTAAAGAAAAAAAAAAGAGAAGAAGAAAAAGTTTTTGTTTTTTTTTTAAAAAAAAAAAAGGAAAGGAAAAATGTCGTTAGACGAATATTTCCAAGGAAATACCAGAGTAGCAATTGCTTCATCCTCACTGTACCTAGCATTTGCTGTTATACAAACGCAGCAGGTACTTTTTGCTTTTACTTAATGGATGAAGCACAACATTAAAAAAAAAAAAAACATTCAGTAGCAACAACTTGCTACAAACACTCCATGACAATGACGACTAAATAAACCCAAATTATAATAACTGACGGAAGATGCAGAAGAGGCAAGCCCTGTTCCGCACTTCCGTCAGGGGCAACAGCCCCAATCAACCAGCTATACACTTGCAGTAACGCAATAGTACTTCTAATCTATTAAAAATGTCGTCCGATTTTATTCCTCCTCGAATCGATAAGGGAACTTCCATGAGAAGTATAAACTTCAATTATGAAATTTTTTTTAAAAAGCAATAAATAATAAATTGTCTGAATATGTCCAAATAAACACGCGTGTAAAGCTGTACTAAAATAAAGATATGGAGATAAAACAACTCCTTGTTGAATATGCTTCACGCTCATTCACTAAAGGTGAAAGCAGCAAATTCAACATAAAAACAAAACATTTTCGACCACACATATATGGTCAACATTTCACTAATAGACGATGTTAATTTGAAAAGACAATTTCGTCGCAGATGCCCTATCTCGGATCACAATAACCGAGTTAAAAGACATTCAAAATAAAGTCCTGAAAGTCACTACCAGCTAACAGTACAGACAAAATAAATCCTGCGCAGGAAAAGAAAAAGAGACTTTGCCAAGGCAAAGTATTCCAAATGCTTCTATGCCCAACGTTTACCAAGTTATAAATAATGACGAGGTACGAAAAGTAGTGGCCTTGCATATAACAAATAAACTGTGTTACTTGAAACACGGAAATAAAGTTATTGCAAGAATTGATATTGGCGACCTATATACTAATGAAAAACTTGACTTAGGTCAGTTCTGTCAAAGGCTTGAAAAGCAAGCCGGTATATTAAAAATAAGCCATAACAAAACGGCACCGTGGGAAAAGATCTTTGAATTTATTTCAATAGATACTTTTAAAGAAATGGGCAATGATATATTGAAATCATTAAGAGCTACTCAACCCGGTGACCATAATAAGCAATGAAAAAGAAAAAGAAGCAATTTTGTCTGAAAATCATGATAATCCAATCCAAGGTGGTCATAATGGCATAACAAAAACTTTAATGAAAATAAAAAGACACAATAAAAAGACACTACAAATAAAAGAGTACATACGTAGTTGTCCAAAATGCCAAAAATCGAAAACGACAAAACATACAAAGACCCCACTAACAATAACAGAAACGCCTATAAGTGCCTTTGACAGAGTAATAGTGGATACTATAGGTCCACTACCGAAAACTGAAAACGGTAACGAATACGCAGTAACCATCCCTGTTCAAAATAAGAACGCTAATACCATTGCGAAAGCAATATTTGAATTTTTTATATTAAAGTACGGTCCAATGAAGACGTTCATTTCGGACATGGGCACTGAATATAAAAATTCAATAATAAGCGATCTGTGCAAATATCTAAAAATAGACAACATAACGTCTACTGCACATCACCACCAAACCGTGGGAACAGTGGAAAGAAGTCATAGAACTTTTAATGAATACATCCGTTCATATATATCAGTCGATAAAACTGACTGGGATGTTTGGCTCCAATATTTTACATATTGCTTCAACACGACCCCCTCTATGGCACATGGTTATTGTCCATATGAGTTAGTTTTTGGCAAACAAAGCAATTTGCCAAAACAATTTAATTCTATAACTAATATTAATCCATTATATAATGTAGATGATTACGCTAGAGAAGCTAAGTTTAGATTAGAGCAAGCCTATAAAAGGGCAAGGCTTATGCTAGAAGAGCATAAGGTTGTGACGAAGTACTTTTCTAAAGCCCTTCGTCACAATGCAGTGTCTTAGTAAGTTCGTAAGAGTTAGCTAGCATACACTTTTGAGAACTAGTTCCCAACAGAGCAGCTCTAGCGCACATCTTGCTCACATCTAAATCCACGCACTCACACATTCGCATACATCGACCCAGACACATAAGCGAGCATAACGGGACTTCCACCAAAATCGACGCCGCTGCTTTTGCGCAGTTTTGTTATGCCTTGCTTCGCCCAACGGGACCCAAAAGTGTCTACGTGACAAATATTTGTCGGCGTGGCAGCTTTTGATTGGTCCATGCCAGGCCGCGTCTGGCAGAGGGCAGAGCCTGGGCAGAGGAAAAGTCGAAAGCCCGAAAAAGAGCGGTCAGCGACTGCGTAATGAGAGAACAATAAATCATTACGAAAACCACCCTCAAAGGCAACAGTCGGGAGAGTAAAAGTGAAAGAAGTGAAAGGTGTGATCAATAAAGTGCAAGGACCTACCGTCGGCCCTTATCCTAAAAAGAAAATCAAGGACAGGACACAAACAAAGAGTGCAACCAAAAAGCCGCAAGGAAAAAGCGACGCTGCTGATCATAATAGAAGATACTTGTGAAGTGTGTGAAACAGTATAGCGGGTGAGTCGGCCATGTGGTCCCGTAGCTACACCTCCCTTTTTTATCCCATACATATAGATATCAATTTAGAGTGTGGTTAGGTGGCATCTAGCCAAAATATGATTTGAATAAAACTACAATAAAGTTTGTAAAGTGTTAAAGCAAAGATGTCACAATTATTGGGGTGCAACTAGATTGGGACTAACCCCTTTTCCTATCCTTTCCTTCATCCCGCTCCTTTGTGTGTGTGTGTCACCGTAGTGCATGTTCTCCTTTGGCATTGGCATCCGGGTTGTACCCTACCCAATGCCAGGGAGAGTGTAGTGTTAATTGTAGTGTGCCAGGGGTACTAGGTCGCCACGCAGTCAACGTCCGGGTTGTACCCTTGTTGACTGTGACGGCGGCTGGGACCCATTGGCATGCGACTAAGATTTGTATTACGATCGATGTCTGGGTTGTACCCTAGTCGATCGCAACGTAGGTCTTGGGACGTCCAGGTGTTATGTTGTGTTAAGTCGGTGTCCAGGTTGTACCTTAACCGACTTAGCTATATGTTCCCCTTTTGTGACCTTATATTTTAGTAGCTTAATTGTAGTTCGGTGTCCGGGTTGTACCCTAACCGAACCGTATGTCTCCATGTATTTGTTCTAAGTTTCTGTCTCTTTCTTTCTCTTATACTTCCTGTAGTGCATTCCTAGCGATAGCATAGATATGCAGTATTAACCTTAACTGTAGCTCGATCAAATCTCTGGTCTCGGCATTCTATTATAAATTTTCTATAATGGAAGACCCTGGGGAGACTGAGATATGTACCCCAGCCGGAAAACTTCCTTACAGATGGCGCCCGAGCAGGGACCCGAGATTTGAAGAGAACATCATATATATATTTTGGGAAAATTTTGCCTAATTTTGTTGCATTACAAAAGAGAGAAAATATAGAAAAAAAATCACTTAATACACTAGATATTTTTTTTTGTAATGTAGCAAGGTGAAATTTAAATTTTTTTTTTTATTTATGCATATATATATATGCATGCATATATAATTGTTTCACGAGCTTGTCATCTGCGTGGCGTAAAGAACCACCATAACCCATATCGCGGGAGTTTCATATGCCACAGGAATGCTTGTATACCCGCATTGGAAAGTGTAAAATTTTATTTATATAAAAAAGTTTTTTTTATATATATGTGTATATCTATCATTTTGTGTTCACCGTATATGTTGGCCCACATACATGTATCCCTGTGTTCCCATATTTGCACATATCCCCATATGTTTCCCGTTACCCCAAGCGAAATCTAGCAAAGCAACGCAGAAGTTTGTTTAGTCAGCGATAGGACGTCGACATAATCACCGATAGAGCTAATATACCCAGCAGAATCACGATAGAGTAGACAGTGGAATCAGCGACAGAAAATCTATATTTTGAGTCAGCGATAGAACGGCGTACATAACCACCAACATAGCTAAATAATGCAGCAGAGTTACGGTAGAGTACACGCAGAATCAGCGACAGAAAATTATCACTAGTTAGTCAGCGATAGAACCATTCGCATAGCCAATAACATAGTCCAGGGACCCGGCAGAGTTAAGGCATGTGTAACAGTAGAATCAGCGACAGAAAGCACAGTTAAGAAACAATCAGAAGCAAGAAACAACGATGGAAATTTTCCATGACGCCGTTCAAGTACAGTCACAGCAAGCAGCATAGGCATAGAAGAAAAAAAAAAGCACCGTTAATAAACGCTCAGGAGCCAGAAACATCGATGGAAATTTTCCATGACTCCGTTCAGGTACAGCCACAGCAAAACAACGCAAGCACAGAAAAAAAAAAGGTATAAAGAAGTTAGGCAAAGCAACAGTAGCAACTGTAACGGTAGTTTTATCGCCTGGGAGAGAAAGGGAGAGGTTTGCTTGTGGGTTCTCATTGGTCGACGAGCTTGGCGTCAAGACCAGAATGCATCGGCTGAGACGAAGAATGAAAGAATACAAATATCGAATAACGGCACAAGTTTCTTGCATCTGATTTGGAGGTAGATAAAAGGCGAGCAACAGCATCATAGAGGGAGTCCACCGCGAACCTTCAACGAGTTAACAACAAAAGTCATCCGCGAACCTTCAACAAGTTAACAACAGAGAGTCAACCGCGATCCTTTACAAAGGATATTCAAGGATACCAGCAAGGATAATCAAACCAATATTTACCAGCAAGGATAATCAAACCAACGTTTACCAGCAAAGATATAACCAAGGATAATTAAACCAACGTTCACCAGCAAGGATCTATAGTAAGAATAATTAAACCAACGTTCATCAGCAAGGATATTCAACGATAACCAAGGATAATTATAAAAACATCAGCAAGGATATACAGCAAGGATAATTAAAAACCAACGTTCACCGAGGATATACAGCAAGGATATACAGCAAGGATAATTACAACCAACGTTCACTGGCAAGGATATTCAACTATACCCAAGCATAACTAACCCGACGTTCACCAGTAAAGATAACCAACGACGATTGAGCATAGCAAGGATCGAACTAAGCAATGTTCAAATACTAGAAGTGTTGACCATCGCACAGCCTACTCGGCCAACCAGGATAATACAAGGATATTCAGCACATAATAATAACTCATCTGCAACCTTCCAACTAACAATTAAAAAGTATATCGACTACGGTGCAGCAGCATGCAATAATACCTCGTTCAGTGATAATACAATTATTTTTGTTGTCCCGATTTTGATTTATTGCCCTTTGAATTAATCCTTCACTTTCAGCTAGTGTTTATTTGCAACGCTTTTCTACAAAAAAAAAAAAAAACATTAGTAACATGGGAGTCAAATGGATAACATATCGTCGTAAAGCCGAGCTTGAAAGCTTCTTCGCCGAGTTCGGACTGACCCCTGGCGGTTCAGTTGAGGAAATGAGAAGCCGGTTCTCTAGCTTCGCATCCAGGGAAGACCATAAACCAGATGTACTCTCCCGGCTAGCGGAACTAGAATCACAATACGGACAAGCAGCCAGCCTCGATAAAGGTCTAGAAGTTAAATCACGTTCACGTCCTGTGTCACCCGCCCGACATACTGACAAGGAGTACTCAACGGAGAGACACGCATCTCTTAACCAAGATACCGATGGAAAATTATTACAGATACCAGCGTTCACTAGCAGCATGGCTACAACAGATCTACAACCACAGGCTCAGAATACCAGTTACACTAATCTCATAGAGAAAGTGTCCAAATGGGGTCTTCATTTTGATGGGACCGCAGATCCATTATATATCTTGGAAACACTCGAAGCAAGGGCTAGTACATATCGCATCAGCACCGAATGGCTCCCTAATATGATGCCCATCTTATTTTCGGGACGAGCCGAAGGATGGTGGCAAACTAGCGGTCTGCTAGACGCCTCATGGGCTAATTTTAGAAGGGAATTTTTAGATTTCTTTCTGCCGCCCAGATACTTTGAACAACTGGAAGATGCCATCCGTACGCGAAGACAGCGCCCTGGTGAACCATTCAAGGCATACTTGATAGAACTACGTTTAATGATGAGAAGAGCTCATTATACAGAAGAACAGGAGTTACAGCGTATATATGACAATTTATTGCCGGACTACCAATTGCACACCCGCCGTATGGATTTTCATAACCTGCAGAAGTTAACCCAGTTAATAGTGAATTTCGAGACCCTGCGTGGTCAAAGTTCTAAGAGATTCGACTCATCTTTTTCCGGTCAGGCAAACACCTCGGACAGGTCAGACAGCCATGGGCAACAATTTACCAGTGGACGTAAAGTTAACACCGTTAATAACAGAAGCACCCATAAGCCAGCTTTACCCTCTACTGAAAAACCAACCAGTTACTCACACTTCTACCAAGTATCGGAGGCCCCAGTAGATACTTACCGTGCTTGCCGTAACTGCGGCAAACCAGACCACTTCGCAAAGCAATGCAACAATCCAAGGATACTGTTCTGTTGGGAATGCGGAAAACGCGATATACGAACCATCGACTGTTGTCGCCGGTCGGGAAACGCCGGGCGCCTACGTTCGACAGGGGATCGAACGAAGAAAGCGCCGAGCCAGCCCCAAATGTAAGTAGACTCCGATTCGACAAGGGTCGCCTCATCGCCTTAGTCCAGGTCAACGGATTGGAAGTGAGTGCCACCCTCGACACTGGAGCCACAGCAGAACTAGAAGGAGCTTCATACACAGTTCACTGGCTCAGCAGATCGGTACCAATGGGAACTGGAAACAAATACACACCCCTATCAACTTAGCCGATGGATCCAGAAAAGAAATCACCCAGGCTATCGAAGAAAATACCATTGCTGGTATTACCAGGTATTATGGATCAATTGATCTTAGGCACTGATTTCCTACGCGGCACTCGGACCATAATCCACTGCGGGGAAAGCTATCTACAGTTAGAGCCTATGCAAAACGCCCTGCTTGGATCATTCGCCAGTTGCAGCGCTGCCTCACAACCATCGAGCACCTTAACCAGCAACAACCAGACTCAGTCAATCATCAATGAATCCCCAAGCTCTCCAAGGGAAGTGTTGCCGGATGAAAAACGGATCCAAAACACGGCCCTACCTCCTGTTTCAGATAAAGCCGTCATTAATAACCCATTTCGTCAACCAGTCATCGAGAAATCACCAGTCAGAATAGACAAACTCAACTTAATAGCATCCAAGCCCATGACAAGGATGGAAAGCACCATGATATCTATAGAGCCAGAATACTCCGAAGACGCGAGAGTAAATAAAATCATCAACGAGTTTCTATCACAGGAATTACCAAAGTTCGACACATTACAAGGTGTCACCCACATCGCAGAGCACGTCATCACTATGAAGGATGACAAACCTATCAAGCAACGTTATTACCCTCGCAATCCGGCACAGCAAAAGATCATCAATGACACCGTGGACCAGTTACTAGCCGAAGACCGCATCGAACCATCAAAGAGCCCCCCATAGCGCGCCCATAGTGCTAGTTGGCAAGAAAACCGGAGAGACGCGTATGTGTATCGATTTCAGGCAGCTCAACGCGCAGTCTATACGAGATGCCTACCCTCTGCCCAGGATCAATCATATTCTGGAAAAACTTCGCAACGCTCAGTTTATCTCTACACTGGATCTTAAAAGTGGTTATTGGCAAATACCACTGGCCAAAGCCAGTCGGGAATGCACAGCTTTCACAGTCCCAGGTCGTGGCCTATTTCAATGGAAAGTAATGCCTTTTGGGCTACATTCCGCAGCAGCAACATTCCAACGCGCCTTGGATAGCGTGATTGAACCCGAGATGGATCCATTTGCCTTCGCGGATCTAGACGACATCATCGTCATCGGAAGGACATTGGAAGAACATATAACGCACCTGCAAGAAGTTTTTCGACGCCTCAGAGAAGCCAAGTTACGGATCAACAAAGCCAAGTGTAGATTCTTTAGACGCAAAATACAATTCTTAGGACATGTGGTCAGTGAGCACGGCATCCATACTGACCCCGAGAAAATAGCAGCTGTTCGGGAATTGGCCCCGACCAATGTACGCCAACTTCGACGATGTTTGGGCATCGCGTCTTGGTATCGCAGATTTGTTCCAGAGTTTTCTAGCATAATACAGCCTATCACCGCTTTGCTGAAGAAAAACATTAAATGGAAATGGGATGCAGAACAACAACAAGCCTTCGACGAATTGAAATTACGATTGACATCAGCCCCGATCTTGGCCTGTCCCGATTTTAACTCTAAATTCTACTTGCAGACCGATGCCAGCGACTATGGTTTGGGCGCAGTGTTAACCCAGTATCAAGAAGGAACAGAACGGGTCATCGCCTACGCCAGCAGACGCCTCCTTGCTCCTGAAGAGAATTACTCAGCCACCGAGAAGGAGTGTCTCGCTATAGTCTGGGCAATTCGCAAGCTACGCTGTTATCTGGAAGGATATAAATTTGAAGTCATCACGGATCATCAGGCCTTGAAGTGGCTCAACTCAATAGATAATCCCACAGGTCGTATAGCGAGATGGGCACTCGAACTACAACAGTATGAATTCGACATACAATACCGCCGAGGAAAGTTAAACGTCGTGGCCGACGCCCTGTCTCGACAACCATTGGAAGTACTAAATTCAATTCAGGATACTCTGCCAGAATGTCCATGGTGGAATAAAATAAAGCTACAAGTAGAAGCACAACCAGAGCAGTTCCCGGATTTTCACTACGAAGGTGGGCAACTATACCGAAGGAGAATTCATCACCCCGACGAAGATGAATCCATACCATGGAAGCTATGTGTGCCGAAGGAAGCTCGCCAACGAGTACTATGCGAGTGTCACGACGAGCCCACCGCAGGTCATCTGGGGAATCCGCAAGACAGTACTCAGAGTTTCCCAGAAATACTACTGGCCTGGGTTTTTCCGCGATGTAAAGCGACACGTGCGCAACTGTCTTCAATGCCAAAAATATAAAGTGAAATGAAGCCAGCTGGGAAAATGTTCACTCGTCAAGTGTCAGAGCCATTCAACACAGTGTGTGCGGATTTTGTTGGACCTCTTCCCAGATCAAAGCAAGGTAACACTGTTCTATTGGTTTTCTTAGATGCATACAGCAGATGGGTGGAGCTGGTACCTCTGCGTAAAGCCACCGCCGCTTCATTAGAACACGCATTTCGGGAGCGAATTATTGGACACTTTGGAGCACCGCGCACCTTGGTCTGCGACAATGGAACACAGTTCACCAGTCGCACCTTCAAAGAACTTTGTCAACGAGCTGGAGTAGAAATTCAGTACACCGCACCGTACACACCACGTCAAAATCCTACCGAGAGAGCCAATCGCACCGTGAAGACCATGATAGCTCAATACCTGGGCGAAAAGCAGAGTAACTGGGATCACTTTCTACCCGAATTTACATTGGCAATAAATTCAAGCGTATGCGATTCGACAGCATTTACACCAGCGTTCCTCGTGCTGGGCAAGGAACCCCGCATCCCTGGAGCACTGTACGACGAGGTTACACCAGGACTTGGCACCACACCCTGGTCCCCGGAAGTACGAACACGACGCATGGCAGACGTTTTTACCATGGCCCAAGAGAACATGCAACGAGCTTCAATGGAGCAAGGACGTCACTACAATTTGCGGCGTAGAGACTGGCGACCAGCGATTGGAGATCTGGTCCTCCTGAAGCAACACCACCTGTCCAAGGCCTCCGAGGGCTTCGCAGCTAAATTGGCCCCAAAGTTCGACGGGCCTTACAAAGTAATCAAGTTTATTTCCAGAAACATCGTCCGGCTACAAGAAACCAACAGCAGACGCAGACGCACGGCAAACATAGACGACCTGAAGTCTATACAACCAGACGAACCCAGCAGCCAAGAGGAGGAACAAATTAAATCTGCGATCGCGTTGAGCCAGCCCATGGGCGTCAGCAACTAAGCACAGAAGACCACCGGAGTCATCTTATCAGAGATGAATCAATTCGCAGGGGCCACTTGATGGAAGGCGCGCCTTCCCAACGTCCCTGTCCCCCGTAGGGGGGGGTCTCAAAGTCACGGCAAGTCTGCCCCATTCGTCCGCAGGCAAGATTTTGTAGAACTCCCACTCATTATTACATTTAAGTTCACATTGTACACGTAGATATAAGTCTCTCGCCCATGTTATCCACACTTGTAAAATAATAGTTAGCCATGTCGAAGTAGCACCCGCCAGAGTATACCATGTGCCCAGGCCTTCATTGATCCTCTTGTTAACTTCACCAAAGTAAAGGGGGGGTGTGACGAAGTACTTTTCTAAAGCCCTTCGTCACAATGCAGTGTCTTAGTAAGTTCGTAAGAGTTAGCTAGCATACACTTTTGAGAACTAGTTCCCAACAGAGCAGCTCTAGCGCACATCTTGCTCACCTCTAAATCCACGCACTCACACATTCGCATACATCGACCCAGACACATAAGCGAGCATAACGGGACTTCCACCAAAATCGACGCCGCTGCTTTTGCGCAGTTTTGTTATGCCTTGCTTCGCCCAACGGGACCCAAAAGTGTCTACGTGACAAATATTTGTCGGCGTGGCAGCTTTTGATTGGTTCATGACAGGCCGCGTCTGGCAGAGGGCAGAGCCTGGGCAGAGGAAAAGTCGAAAGCCCGAAAAAGAGCGGTCAGCGACTGCGTAATGAGAGAACAATAAATGATTACGAAAACCACCCTCAAAGGCAACAGTCGGGAGAGTAAAAGTGAAAGAAGTGAAAGGTGTGATCAATAAAGTGCAAGGACCTACCGTCGGCCCTTATCCTAAAAAAGACAATCAAGGACAGGACACAAACAAAGAGTGCAACCAAAAATCCGCAAGGAAAAAGCGACGCTGCTGATCATAATAGAAGATACTTGTGAAGTGTGTGAAACAGTATAGCGGGTGAGTCGGCCATGTGGTCCCGTAGCTACACCTCCCTTTTTTATCCCATACATATAGATATCAATTTAGAGTGTGGTTAGGTGGCATCTAGCCAAAATATGATTTGAATAAAACTACAATAAAGTTTGTAAAGTGTTAAAGCAAAGATGTCACAATTATTGGGGTGCAACTAGATTGGGACTAACCCCTTTTCCTATCCTTTCCTTCATCCCGCTCCTTTGTGTGTGTGTGTGTCACCGTAGTGCATGTTCTCCTTTGGCATTGGCATCCGGGTTGTACCCTACCCAATGCCAGGGAGAGTGTAGTGTTAATTGTAGTGTGCCAGGGGTACTAGGTCGCCACGCAGTCAACGTCCGGGTTGTACCCTTGTTGACTGTGACGGCGGCTGGGACCCATTGGCATGCGACCAAGATTTGTATTACGATCGATGTCTGGGTTGTACCCTAGTCGATCGCAACGTAGGTCTTGGGACGTCCAGGTGTTATGTTGTGTTAAGTCGGTGTCCAGGTTGTACCTTAACCGACTTAGCTATATGTTCCCCTTTTGTGACCTTATATTTTAGTAGCTTAATTGTAGTTCGGTGTCCGGGTTGTACCCTAACCGAACCGTATGTCTCCATGTATTTGTTCTAAGTTTCTGTCTCTTTCTTTCTCTTATACTTCCTGTAGTGCATTCCTAGCGATAGCATATGATCATGTGAGTTCACTCTCGCGTCTCACCCCTCTTATTTTGTAGCTGCCAACAAGCAGCATAAGTTAAAATACAATATGAATCAATCTAAATAAAGTAACATCAGAGCACAGACGTGCCAATGAGCAAACCGGAATAAACTCATTTCAGTACCAGTTCGACGTCTCGTACCCGTTGCTATCGTAAAACTAACTTTTTCAAGCTCAATGTGCTAATTCTTGCCACAGACTGGTCTTATCTGTACTCCTGTAATGATATGAATGCTGGCATTTGTTTTTTCTATGATACTATGTTTTCACTTTTTGATGCTTGTGTTCCACGTGTGACCCATGTATTGTCTAACAAACCGCCATGGTTTACACGTGAGTTAACTAATTTGCAAAATGTAAAGTCTAGATATTATAGAAAGTTCAAAAAATCGGGTCGACCGTCTGATTTCTCTCTTTATGCTGTTGCTCGATCGAATTTTTCAGTGCTTAATACACTATGCTATAAGGATTACATTAGGCGTTGTAAACTTCAGTTCTCCCGTGATCCTAAGCAATTTTATAACTTCGTTAACGCCAAAGGTGGCAGTGCACCCGTCCTATTTATGTCTTGAAAATAATAAAGTAAACGATGATCAGGCCATTGCCGACATGTTTGCTGATTTTTTCAAAACGACCTATTCCTCCAAAGATCATCGAGCTAACTTTTCATATCCCCATCAGTTGAAAAGGTCCAATTGCGTCTTTAATCCTGTGATCGATGAAGATTCGCTTCTCAGCGTGCTTATTTTAGTCAAGCCCGTGTACTCACCAGGACCTGATGGGATACCTGGTTGTGTACTCAGGTTTTGCGCTGAGACTTTGATTTCCCCAATTCTTAAGTTATTTACTTTGTCCGTTGAAACTTCCTCTTTCCCAACCATTTGGAAGGAATCTTTTATTATTCCTTTGCATAAAAAGGGTAATAAATCCGTAGTTTCAAACTATAGGGGTATTTCCAAATTGTCTGCTATTCCGAAGGCATTTGAGAAAATTATAACTTCTCAACTGCAACATTTCTGTAGTTCTATTCTTTCATCTTCTCAACATGGGTTTATGAAACGTAGATCCACTACCACTAACCTTTTATAGTTTACTTCTTTAGCGATCGAAGGATTCAGGAATGCATTGCCAACTGATGTCATTTATACTGACTTCAGTAAGGCTTTTGATTTTGTCAATCATACACTGCTTTTGTTCAAGCTGAACGAACTTGGGATTCCAAGCCTTTTGCTTAATTGGATTTCACAATATCCTAATAACCGTACACAAAAAGTTTTATTTAAAAGTTATCTTTCGAAGACCATCAATGTGACCTCGGGGGTGCCACAAGGTAGCCATCTAGGACCATTGCTTTTTACGCTCTTCATTAATGACCTTCCGTCAGTTATAACTCACTCTCGCGTCCTTATGTACGCTGATGATGTTAAACTTTGTATTAGTTTTAAAGACTTAAGTTCTCCACATCTGCTACAAGTCGATCTTAATAACTTTCAAACTTGGTGTGAAATTAACTTATTAAAACTCAAAGTTGTATTATCTTAATAATACCCCACTTGAACGTTTGAACGAGATTAATGATTTGGGTGTACTCATGGACCACAAATTAAATTTTACTCGTCATATTAATATCACTGTCAATAAAGCCATGAGTTGTCTTGGTTTCGTTAAGCGATGGTCGGAAGAATTTGACGATCCTTACACAACCAAGACTCTTTTTATTTCACTGGTCCGCCCCATTTTAGAGTATGGATCATGTGTTTGGTCTCCACAATATGGATCACACCAAGTAAAAATTGAATCTGTTCAAAAACAGTTTTTAATTTTTGCTCTTCGTGGTTTAAACTGGGATCGAAATGTTAACTTGCCTTCTATTCTAAAAGACTTCTTTTGATTAACCTTTCCTCCTTACTTAATCGTAGATTAGTACAAACAGACTGTCCTAATTTACTCAATCAGGTCAATCTATCTGTTCCTTGTAGACTAACCCGAAATTATGTCCCTTTATCTTTAACACGCTGTACTTCCAACTATTCTTTGCATGAACCTTTTCGAGTTCTCTGTTCCGACTACAACCGCCTTTATTCTGTAATCGGATCAGAGTTCTCTATATCTATTCTAAAAACAACTATTTTAAGTTATCTATCTAGCAGTTAGTCTTAATTATTATTTTAATTGTCGTCCGTTGTCCTCACGACTTCGTTTTTGCATGCTGTCTCATAGGGTTCGCGCGTAACAGGCATTGTCCTGGTGTAGCTTGGGCCACTTGAACATACTGCGCATTGTACGCATCAACGTCCAGAAGAAATATTAACTTGGTAAAAATAAAAAGAAAAAATTGATAGGAAATTGCCATCGATAAGAAGCAAAACATGTTTTATAGTCCCAAAAATCTATTGCAAAATGAAACGGAAGGAGGACCAAGGAGCAAAAGACAAAGAGAGAGAGAGAGAGATAGAGAAACAAAGACAGAGATATGTTTTGCTAGTCAAAGTGACTTATTACTATTTGCCCAAAGAGTTAATTTTTTATGCCAAAAACACAACATTGTGTCACCTCTATGGTTGGGTGCAACCACAATACTCCCAAGGAAAAAAAAAAACAAAATCAAAACAACAACAATAAGAAAAAAACATGACGCTAAATAATTCAGTATGGACAATTGATTGATAGCCAAAAGCTTTTTATGCTATCAAATAGTTAACGAAGCGCAACAGGTAATAATAACAACCGCAACTTGGGTGTGGATGTGTGTGTGAGTGTGTGTATGCATCGGTATATAGAGACATTGATGAAGCTTCTTTCTTTATCACGCATTTCTCTCTGCTCTTTTTTTTTATCTCCATCTCTACTTGTGCTTAAACGTGTCTCTATTTTATGGAGAATTTGAAATTACTATAGTTTTATGTATGTAGGCTGGAATATATTATTGAGCAAATTAAATGCTATTTTCCCTGAGAAGTTTTCAAAACGAATCACTTTGAATAGCAACGCGTCCATAATCCACAATATATCTCTCTGTAGTCTCTCTCCCTCTCTCTCTCTTTCTGTAGTCTCTCTCTCTATAGTCTCCCTCTCTCTCTCTCTATAGTCCCCCTCTCTATCTCTCTATATATATATCTGTCTCTCTCTCTCTCTGTAGTCTCCCTCTCTATGTAGTCCCTCTCTCTCTGTAGTCTCTCTCTCTCTCTCTGTAGTCTCTCTATCTCTCTCTCTTTGTCCTGATGTCGCTTGGACCACTTGAACGTTCTGTGCATTGTACGCGTCAACGTCCAGAAGAAAGATATCCTAGAATTCTCCAAGTAGCCTTTGAATAGAGGATTCCCAAGTTTGCATGTAATCTCGTTTCTAAGACACTCAAAAACATGGGTTTTTACCACAATGATAGTCATCAGACATCTAATAAGTCAACACTTTAACTCATGTACCTACTATCACTGGCAACCCTACATTATGAGTCAACCCATTTTCGATGTCTGACTTATTAGATTGAAATTCATCAATATAATTTTTCAGTTGGAATCCACCAACTTAAACGTGACGTATCTTTTCACATTGGAGTCCACCAATGGTTTTCTGGCGCCTCTTTCAACGCCTTCACTCTAGTTGGAATCCACCAACCCATTTATGACGTCTCTTTCAACGTTTCTTTTTCTAGTTGGAATCCACCAACTCATTTATAACGTCTTCACCTTCATTGGAGTCCACTAATAAATCTTCAACAATTTCAATCTCACCACACGAGTCCAGCTCTTCGGGAATCCTTTCTTCTGGCATACTTCTTAGAGCTTCATGAGAGTACTTGTAAGTACGCTTATTTACTAGAGATTTTAAAACATATCGATCTCCTTCTAGTATCTCTGCCACAAGGAATGGACCTTTGAACTTTTGATCTAATTTTGTTTGATGTCTCTCTTCATTTTCAAGCAAAACATAATCGCCAATTTTAAATCTGTTAAATTAAGCTTTGTTCTTGTCGAACCGTTCTTTGTCATAAATCGCATTCTTACTTATATTTTCTGTGGCCATCTTTCTTACAAAACTTACATCAACTTTATTATTTTCTTCTACTATAGGTAACATATTAAAGGGCCTTGCCTCTTTTGCAATTAATAATTCCAGAGGACTAGATTTGGTTACACGATTAGTTGTACAGTTTATGGCTAGTTGTATTTCGCCTAGGGCATCTTGCCATGACCGTTGACTACTTTCCACTGTGGTTAACATTTGTTTTAAAACACTCATAACGCGCTCTACCTGCCCGTTTGCGCGACTGGCGCCTTTTGCTATTAGTTGTAACTTTATTTTCTGCATAGAACAGAAATCACAAAAACTAGATCCTGTAAATGATCTACCCTGATCTGCAAGGATTCGTGTTGGTACGCCAAAGACAGGTATTGCTGACTTTACAGCATCTATACAACGTTCACTGTTAATATTTACTGTGTGGTACAAATAAACAAATTTAGTGAATGCATCTATTTGTACTATAATGTACTCCTTTTGATCCCTTTTACCGCATAATTTACCCGTGATATTAATATGTATTGTATGCCATGGAATGTCAACCTTGGGTATAGGATGAAGCTCAATTGGTAGCTTTCCTGATGCAGGTTTGGTCAGCTTACAAGTAATACAATTGTCGACAAACTTTCGTACGTATTTAGCCATATGCTCAGCATATGATTTAGCCATATACTCTCGTGGACATGATTAACTACAGACCACCTAAAGGATCTAGGAATAACTGGAAGACACCTAGTTTTTAAATTTCTTTGAATTTTACGGAAAAGCGTTTTCGAGCGTAACTCGTACGTTCTACTCACGTTCTCCTCTAGTTCATCATTCTGAATTTTTGAAATAATTAATGACGTTTCTGAATCTTTCAGTTGTTCTGCAAGGAGCCAGTTCTCCGTTATTTCTGCCAACAAAACATGTTTATTTTTTGGACTCGTATAAGATTGAGGTTTTACTTCATTTGGTACCGGATTACGTGAAAGGAAATCAACGTGGGCCATTTTGGCTCCTGGTCTATACTGAATATCAAAATCAAATGATTGCATATATGCCCACCACCGATGAACTCTTGGAGTGAGGCCAATTTTGTTTCTTGTGGCTTTCAGTGAATTACAATCAGTATAAACTGTAAAGTGTTGGCCATGCAAATAGTGTCGGAAATGTTTCATTGAATTAAACACAGCTAATGTTTCAAGTTCATATGAATGAAAACGGGATTCAGTGGAGGATGTTTGTTTGCTAAAATACTCTATGACACGAGGCTTATTGTCAATTTTGTGGAGTAGAATAACTCCGTAACCATCCATACTGGCGTCAGTGTGCAATTCAATGGGATATTGGGGATCAAATATAACAAGTACAGGTTCATCTGTTAAAGTTGTTATAATTTTTTGTCGAATATGTTCGTGCTCTGATTTCCAATCAAATGTTTTATTTTTGCAAGTTAGACCCAAATGGGCTTCATTATCTCAGAGAACTTGGGTACATATTGTCGAAAATAAGTCGCTAGACCTATAAATTGCCTGACTTGAGTTACCGACTGCGGAGGAGGTAAATTGTGCAAAGCGTGCACCTTTCGTGGATTAGGTCGAATTTCACCATTCTTAACTAAAAACCCAAGATACTCAACAGTGGATTTTAAGAAGGAACATTTTGTCACGTTAAACGAAAAACCAGCCCGACATAAAATTTGCAGTACAGTATGCAACCTCACAAATGCTTCCTCTTTTGTTTCTGAAACAATCATGATATCGTCCATATATACGACGACATATGAATTGGCAAGATCTCCTAACGCTTTCATCACCGCACGTTGGAACACAGACGGGGCATTCTTTACCCGAAAGGCATGGTTAAAAATTCATATTGGCCTTCGGGAGTAAGAAAGGCTGTCTTTTCAATCGAATTTGGATGAATATTGATTTGGTGGAAACCACTGGCCATATCCAACCACGAGAAGTATTTTGCACCCCACAACTTAGATATCTGATCGCTAATTAGCGGTAGGGGAAATTTTTCAGCAACAGTATTTGCATTTAGTTCCCGGTAATCCACACAAAGTCTATCCGAGCCATTCTTTTTCTTTACTAGAAGTATTGGGCTGCAGAAGGGGACCAGCTAGGGCGAATATTGGCCTCCAATAGTTCTCTAATTTTGCCTCTCACGATTTCTTTTTCCTCAATACTAAGTCTATATGGTCTCCTTTGCACGGTTTTATTGGGATCAACCAAGCGAATTTCCAGCTCACCTGTACTGATTTGGGTTTTTGGGAACCCATTTATAAATGCATTTGAAAATTCATTTAAAATCTCCATTAAACTTGACTTATCTACAACACACATCTCAGTATCAATATTGTCCAGACTGACACGATTGTTCAAAGCAGATAGGGGTGTACACAAATTTTGTCTTAAACAGTTCTAAAGTATTTGTTGTTATCTTAACGCCAAAATTCTGAGTTAGAATTTCGCGACCAATTATTATATCATAATTAATATAATTATTAAGAACTACGTGAAAAAAGAACCTCAAGAGAAAAGTCATTGATAATTACATTGGACATAATTTGCAAAGTGCTTGTTACGGTATTATCTCCAATACCCCTTAAGGCGACAACGTTATTAATACGTATGCCCGACAGTCGCTGGCAGATTCCTTTACTAGTGAGCACTCGGATCCAGAATCAAAAAAGAATGGGTATGACTCACCAGATGAAATCAAAGTGTCAATCGGATCAGCCAATTGGCACACGTTTACACGTTTTTCGCCCGCTTTATTTTGAGTGGCTGACTCCTGTCGTACAAACCGAAGCAATGTGTCCAGGAGCTCCACACTTGTAGCAAGTAATGACTTTATTCTTTGCATCCAATGGACGGCTATAATTTGTTTTGGTTCCTTGCTGAGATTTTGCGGGGGTTATCCTTGCTCGGCAATCGACGAATTTATGACCCATTTTGCCGCAGAAGTGACATTTCATGGGTGTGTGCAATCGTTGTCTTTTACTTATAGAATTTTCCTCAGTGGTACTGTCTTTCTTGTTGACAAAATCAAAAACTCGTAGCTCATTTTGTAATTCGTTACGGGTTTTGACGTTGGCCGTATAAACGGTGCGTTGACATTGACTTCCATTTCGCCATAGGTGCCATTATTAATCGACTTGTGTATAGAGAAATACACTCGCCCACCTTTGGTTTTCCAGCCAGAACATTGAAAGCCATAGCTGCTGGAGTTTCGGATCTCTCAAACTGCAACAAAAACAATTCCTTGAAGTCGCTCCACGTCATACCAGAGAAAGAGATTTGCGACAGCCAGTTCGAAGCCCCACCTTCCAGTGATTTACTGACCGTCATGAGTAAAGCGCTACCACTCAAGGGACTCTCTGCTAGGATGAGGTCCACAGTGGAGCACCAAGCGGTTGCATTGGCATCCGTAGAATCGGGATAAAATTTTGGCAGTGTGATTGTTGTTGCTTTGCCTGGCGTCTTTTGTTCATTTTTGACGGCATTCAAAACTTTCATGAAACTGCGATGCTGCATTTCCATTAATGTAATTAAACGGTCGTCTGATGTTGCTTGGTGTGGAGGCGATCCCACTTCTGAAGTCGTTAATTGAGTGTCATCTCACGCAGTTTCGATATTATGGTCCAAATCACGTGCCTTACGTTTCCTCGGCCAAGACATTTTTCTTAATACCTTTCGGTTTCGCAGTTCAATCCAAAGTGAAAGCAATTTTTCTTTCTCCAATCTGACAGACCAATACCTACACACACTCACACACACCCACACATCCACACACAAGTTGCGGTTGTTTTTAACTGTTGCGCTTCGTTAACTATTTGATAGAATAAAAAGCTTTTGGCTATCAATCAATTGTCATTATTGAATTATTTAGCGTCATGTTTTGTTATTGTTTTTGGCATAAAAACTTAACTCTGGGTAAATACATATAAGTCACTTTGATTAGCAAAACATGCGCTGTCCCTGCTTCTCTCTCTCTCTCTCTCTCTCTCTCTCTCTTTGTCTTTCGCTCCTTTGTCCTCCTTCCGTTTCGTATTGCAATAGATTTTTGGGACTATAAATCCGACAGGCCTTCAGGAGCAATTAGTATAATAGTCGTAAAACAAACGACTACCAAATGTTTTCTTCTTTGCCGCTTTGTCCCTTCCATTTCCTCCTGGTTTACTTAAATCTACTATTATTACTCTTCTACTCTCGCATTTGCAATTTGTTAGATGATGGTAAAGAATTCATGGGGTTAAATACTTGAAATTTCTTTAATAAAATGCAATTGCGAAGCCAATGCGAAATTTAAATGTATGAAAGTTGTCTTTAAAGGACTCTATTGAAAGCAATTATTTGGGCAAGTTTTACTGCCTTTGAAACCGAAAAAACATGTGCCAAGATTGAAAGATTTCACAAAAAGGAACTTCTGTAAAAGGAATATCTAAACACCCTAGGAGTTAAATTGAATTCGAATGTGCTATGCTCCTTTGCCAGTGCCCCAAATTCGTTAGTTCATTTTTGCTTTTAGTGGAATAAACAAATACAAATTCCTTTATAAATTACAAATTATTGATAAATTTTTAATTCTTTTAAACTCAAGCTCCAGCACAGAATCCACTCCCAGCATGGTCTACCACGATTATCGTCATTACATGGCAGAAAAAAAAGAAGCATTTGAAAAAGTTTGGAGGATATCCGAGAAATAGTATTAACTGTCTCTCCCAGGTGCTTTGCATCTGGAGTATCGTTAACTGTCTCTCCTAGGTCTTTAGCATCTGGATTATCATTAACTGTCTCTTCTAGACCTTCAGCATCTGGAGCATTGACTGTCTCTCCCAGGTGTTCTGCATCTGGCGTATCGTTAACCGTCTCTTTCAGTTCCTCTGCATCCGGAGTATCGTTCTATTCTTCGCGATTTTCTGGGGTCTCTTGATCCTTATTAACAATAGGGTCCATTGTAAATATTTTACTTATTTTTAAGACCTTTCTAAAATAAATTAATATTTCGGTGATTTTCAGAATTTATTAATAGAAATAATTATTTTACCGACTTTTCCAATAAATAGAAATACTGGTTTTTCAGAATTTTATAAAATAAATTTAAGTTTTACTGATTTTTCAGACTGTACTAATAAATTCAGTTGTTACTTGTGACGAGTTCAATCGTAAACTGATAATATTCAATGCTAGAAATCGGCATGTTAACCTACTACTCAAAATCATCAAAATCAAGGACTACTATTCAAATTATTTGCTGACAACTCAATCTGCCAAATGTTTCAATGATTAGTACACAGAACAGGAACTGAAACAGGAGCTGTCAAATATTTATAAAATATTATCAATCATCTAGAAGCCAATTCGAATCAACTTTTTCGCTCTTCGATTTCGATAGGATTGACAGGATATGGGGATACATTAAAATAAATCACCAATCATTAAATTCCTATATGAATCCTTCGCCAATAATAATCGCTCTTTAAGTATGTTCACGCTAGAAAGGGTGACCAGGAGGAGTTATCCGGGGGGGAAAAATCCAGTAAGCGAGAACGGTCACACTCCGATGACCAGCAAGTTCAAAGGAAAACTCCATCTTAGTTAGTTGTTTTTTTTTTTTCCATCCCGGCAACTACCATCGCATCCGAGATCTTCTTGGCCTCAAAATTTTCCATAAGTTTTCTTCTGCAATCGTTAACGCCTTATCTCAACATTGTGACCCGGTCCGGTACTTATTGTGAATAAAACTGGCCTGTGTAATTAAAACGAGTTAACGCGCGTTGTTAATTTCATTGTCATCCTCAACTTCCTTGGTATTAATTGGGCTCTACCCATTAGAAGTCTTCGCCCCACCACAAACATTGGTCCTTCGAGCCGGATATCCTTCCGCTCGCCCCAACATCGCATCGGTGGAGAATTCTGATAAGTAGAAACGTTTTTTATTACCATTTTTTCCAACACATATACATATACATACATACATACCTGCAGTGAAAAGTTTCCCGCTCTTTCCATAGCGTCTTTTCATTCATATGGATATTCCATTGTGCATGTGATTTTCTTTCATCTCTTCAGCTTATCCTAGCATTTTATGTTCATTTTATCCTTTTTATTATAATTTTCTTCCACTCGCGATCCGCATATTCCTCTGCAGACACACATACATACACAAGTGCATAGAAGTGAGTGCAAGTGCAATCTAAGAAATTAAAATTAAAGTGCTTTAGTTCAAGATCAATAACCAACTCACCGGTAATTAATTTGGCCATAATTCCGACCAGTGCTCCGCCGTTTCAAAATCGAGAAATAAATTAATTAATTCGCGAGTTTTAATTCAACACATACATATATGCACATGCGCCCACACTAACATACATATACATATCCAAATACAAATACATACATTTGTGTGGCGGCATTTGCATACACCGGTGTAATTAAAACTTTTCGGCACTGATTTCCTAGATTTTCCGCGCACTGATTTTCCGATTTCCACATTGCACTTCACTTGCACTTTTGTTGTTGGTTAAACGCGAACAAAAATTTAATAAAAGTGATAAAAATTCGCACTACAATTATTGTCTTATTGCCGGCCCAGCTGATTGCTTCTATTAGTGCTGGCCCGTGACGAGCGCGATCACGACTTCGATCGCCGTCACGATAGTTGTTCCTCTCACGATAAATAAAACATATATGAATTTTTAACGTAAAAAGAGTCCACAAAATTGAAAAATAAATTTATATAAAAAATCCAAGAATAATTTTTCCGCGCCAAATATTAATTTTGGCCCCAGTGCGTGCAAGTGTGAAAAATAATTTCCGTCAAAGAAAATTTAATTTATTATTTTCTCTCACGATAAAATTCCGAATAAATTGTGCCCTGTCCCGCGGCGACTTGCAAGGCGAAATTTAGTCCAAATATTCCGGTTTTTATATTTTTTCATAATTTTCGAATTTTTCCAAATTATATAATACCGTGTAATTCGAATCCTAGGGCGTATCCGACACGATAAAATTTCGAATTAAATTGTGCCATCTCCTGCTTTGCGTCGTCAGCGAAATTTATTCCAAAATTCCGGTTTTATATTTTTTTTTTTTTTATAATTTTCGAATTTTTCCAAATTATATAATACCGTGTAATTCGAATCCTAGGGCGTATCCGACACGACAAAATTTCGAATTAAATTGGGCCATCTCCTGCTTTGCGTCGTAAGCATAATTTATTCCAAAATTCCGGTTTTTATATTTTTTCATAATTTTCGAATTTGTCCAAAATATAAAAATACCGTGTAATTTTAATAATCGAGCATTCCAGTCGCGGCCAAAGCTTAGCGCCATTTCGACTAACGTGCAGCATCTAAATAAATTAAACCAAACAATCCAAAAAGGCTGCCGTCGAAATAACGTTGAATGTTTTTAAACCGTTCCCACTGGTCCACATAAATCACACGTAACACACATCGCATTTTTTTCCCCAAAAAATTATTTATTTTCAATTTTGTTTTTGGTTCATATTTCATATTTTTATTTATTTATTTATATACATTAGAGTGTCCCAAAAAAATTAAAATGTTCTTTTTTTAACGCATACCCTCTTATTTTGTCTGAATGGTCTAAAAACAACTGAAAATAAAGTTTCGACTATTTAGAATAACGGCAACCCGTGCCGAGTTGATCGCAAACATGACGGTACTTTTATAGTACGGCGCAAGCACCCTGTCGCTTTGATTGCGTGTAGTTACTTGTTTGTTTTATTAGTCATCGCGTTGTTTTCGTGCAGTGAACATGTCAACGGAGTTACTAAGTTCCAAAACGGAAATATTTTTAGTAGGGGACGTAAAACATCAAATCACCGGTTCTAAACTTCCCTCTAACGGGCAAGTACTGGCAGTTTTGTTCTATAATATTCGTGAACTGAACTTAAATGTCAGTGAAAGTGCAAATCTCACAATTCGTGAGTGTATTATTTATTGGGAAAAGGCACGTATACCGACAAGATCAATACCCAACTGTGTTAAAACACTAGTTAACTTATACCAAGTTTGGAGAGAATTACAAAAAAATGCGAAAAAAACTCAAGAAGTGTTTAAACAGCGTCGAAATGAATTTGTTTCAAACTTAAGCAATTTGTTTGACATCGCACATGCCGATGCTCTTCAATCGATTAAAATAAATGAAGATAAGATCTTCTTGCAGCGCCAAAGAGAACCAGGTCGGCCCGGTCATTTAGCCGGAGTGGACAAAAAAGTAACAAAGAGGAAAGGACGCGACTTAGAATCATCGAGGAGGAAAAGTGACGTGCTAAATATTTTTCATCCTTAGATCAATCAACATCATCTTGTGAACCACCTCTAGAAAAGTCATCTTCTGATTCTGAAATAATAGAATTAGAAGAAAATAGGCCCAGCGCAAGAGAAGCCCCCTCTCAGTCCGATAAAACTTATATGCGGAAAAATATCTTAACTGCCAAGTTAGTTGCCGCATTAGACAGGTGTCAGTTAAGTGTGAGGGATTCTGTCTTTATAATTGAAGCAACTATTCAGGCTCTGGGGCACAATACGGATGAATTCCCTATAAGCAAGTCCTCCATTCATAGAGTTCGTACGGAAATGCGAAAAGAACGGGCTGAAACTATAAAAATTGATTTTCAAAACAAGGTCCCGGACACTGTAACTGTCCACTGGGACGGAAAACTGTTGCCAGCTCTAGATTCACGTAAAAGTAAAGAAGAACGCCTATCGATAGTTATTACATATGATAATAAAGAACAAATTATTGCTGTTCCATGGCAGATGCAGTTTGGAATGCTATTACGAACTGGAACCTTGAAGACAAGGTGCAGATTCTCTGTTGTGATACTACTGCTTCTAACACAGGCCGCAAAATGGAGCATGTGTGCTTCTCGAACAAAAACTTGAAGAAGTGCTTGTTTTTGCTTGCCGACATCACGTTTATGAATAAGTACTTAAAGGCGTGTTTGAAGCGAAAATCAGTCAACTAACTACAAGCCCAGACATCCCATTATTCAAGAAATTCCGAGAAAACTGGAAAAACATCGATCCCGAGAAAATCCAAAGCTGTACAGAAAAGCTTTCTTGTTTAAATGTTTCGAAAATTTATAAACTGCTAGCATTTTACAGAACTGAATTAACCAAAGATATCGTTAGAGATGACTATCGCGAATTAATTGAGCTTTCAATTATATTTCCTGGCGGAGATTCAGAGAAGAAATTTAAGATTCGGCCTCCAGGTGCTATGCACCAGGCTCGATGGATGGCGAAAGCCACTTATTCATTGAAAATATCGTTACTTAGCTCTCAACTCAGAATTTTAAACAAGGATAAGGCAGCTCTGTTGGACGTATGTCTGTTCATCGTGACATCCTACGTTAAACCCTGGCTCCAATGTATTTTAGCAGTAAAGGCGCCGTATCAGGATTTGTGTTTTTTGAAGGCCATGAAAAATTACGAAACAATAGACAAAAGCATTTCAAGAGCAGCATTGCAGAAGTTTTGCCAGCATTTGTGGTATTTGACAGATGAAATATCTATTCTGGTTTTATTTGATGATGACATCAATCTAGAAACTAAAGTAGGAATGATTTCTAACTTAACTAGAGAAAACTCAACTGCCCACAACAAACGTTACATTATATCCAACAAAGAACTCTGTAACCCACTTTTTGGTACGTTAATTAATCTTTGAATTTGTTCTTTTACAAAGTTTGCTAATAGGTACAATAATAACTGATCAATCTTTTTTAATTTTAGAGAAAAACATTGATGACTTCGTCTCTGTGAAAAGCAAGTTCTTGTTCAATCGACTCCATATTGACGACAGTTTTCTGAACAAGTGTCCCTCGTCGTGGTCAAATGATGATTCGTTTCTACAGGCTAAAAAGAAGCTGCTAGAACTCAAAGCAGTAAATGACACGGCGGAAAGAGCGGTTAAGTTAATGCAAGATTTCCACGGTTTGATACTGTTCAAGAGGAGCAAAAACAATTTTTATTACGTTGCGTACAAGAACACAGACAGGTATATCCCGACTGTAAAAAGCAAACTTTGAAAAGAAAATTGGATGATTGATGTCTCTTTTATAATAAAAAGAAAATAAATACGAACTATATGTTTTATTTTAAATTATTTAATTAATTTAAAAATTCAATTCAACTTTTCTCTATAGTGAGCGTATAGCTTTCATACTAACATATAAACTTAAAGTTTCACGGCAAGTCGGCACGGGTTAATGACATCCGATTTCAATAATATTTTATATTTAAGTCTTTAGAGTCATATGGAAAAAAAATAAAGGGTATGCATATTGAGATTCCAAAAAAAAAATTTCCCCTTGTAGCCTGGGACAGCCTAATATACATATTCCACCCTTCGATTGCCAACACATCCGTGTGGTCCCCATACAGTCCACTGTCAAAGATTCCTTGATCAACACGATATTCTTCGTGGCTCGATTTTTTTTCCATCCGACTATGCCCACCGATCCATCTTCGCCATCCACGCCGCCACCTAATCCAAAGGTACCTCATGCGTTCGACACTGTCAAACGGAGTTCTTCCGGTTTCTCAAACCTTGAGTCGGCGCCAAGCGTCTCCGGCGCTACACCTAAAAGGGCTTCCGTACCCAGCCGCACTCCCTCGCCCGCGCTTTCTGATTCCAGCACACTTCCAATTCCAAGTGTCACGGTGTCCGCTCCAGCGTCCAAAGTAAGAACCCGTTCCGAGTCTCAACGACTGTCCGACGCTGCCGAAATGTCCATAAGTCACTTCATCGTCGCTTGTGACGGCTTGATCGAATTCGAGGCAAATACAATGGGCTCCCTCGAGGAGGAAGTGCAAGTATATGCCATGAGAATGCACTTGGAACAGAGGAAAGTTCTGTGGAACCGAGTCGAAGCTGAGTACTTGTCATGTACTAGAGCCCTCACGGCCGACGCGGGTGAGGAGAGCCGCACCAATGTGGTGATCGTTAAGTCAAAATATGAATACGCGTACATGGTGTACGTACGATGCGGTTCTAGACTAGGAGAACGCATAGAGCGACTGCAGTCGCCCCCTTTGGCTCCCGCGTTCCAAAACGCCCACGAAACTCGCGAGCAGCACGTTCATGCTGGCTATCGGCTACCTCCATGTGAAGTAGACGTTTTCACGGGCGACTACAATCAGTGGCGACCTGTTCACGGCCATGTACGTGAATAACCCACGATGGGCGCCAGTTGAGAATCTGTATCATCTGGTGTCCAAAACGCGCGGCGAGGCAAAGGCGATCGTTTCCAGCTCCCCATAGACCAACGACGGTTTTCACGCAGCTTGGGAGAACCTGCAGGCTCGCTTCGAGAATAAGAGGCAGCTCGTTGCGAGCCAAACAAAGATACTCTTCAACCTTCCATCCGTTGTCCACGAGACTTGCGCGGCCCTGAAGGATCTCCAAACCACCATTCAGGGCTGTTTAACAACACTGATGCGTTCCGGTGTTAGCACGGATAATTGGGACGTCTTGTTGGTGGCACTTTGCACCTCCTAACTGCCAAATGCCACGATCGCACTCTGGGAGCAATCCATCCCGAACAAGACAGACCTCTCATCCTGGTCCGACCTCAACAACTTCCTTGTGGATCGCTATCGCGTTCTAGAAACGTTGGAAGGTCGAAAGTCCACTCCTGCATTGCAAGTCATCCCTGCAGCCGTCCGCAAATTGGTGCCTCCAACCAAATTCCAAGCGTTGAACACCCAGGTCTGTCCCAAACCGAATGGCGGCAATCAAGCAGCAAAAGTTGTGCCTCAATTGTTTTGCACGGGGCCATCAGCTGCGAGAGTGTCCGAGTGCTCACAACTGCCATATATGCAAGGAGCGGTAGCACACTCTACTCCACCGCGTCAGCGCCTCTGCAGTGGCGCCCCCCAGCGGGCAGCCAACAACCACTAACCCCCCGGTCGAATCCATCGGACGGCCAACTTCAAGCCACAGTCTGCAAAACTTTCTGGTATCGTCGCCCCGTAAGGGATTGCTGGGGACTGGTGGGGAAAGAATCCTGAGCTGAAATGGTGGTGCTACGTCATTTAGGCGCTGAATTCCACGCTCGAGCCCTGATTGACACCGGTTCCGAAGGGACATTCCTATCCGAGAGGATGTTCAACTTAATTCGACCACCATACCGTGTCATTGATGCTCAAATCAGTGGCATTTCCAACTGTGTGGCCGCCAGCACCCAGAAATTATGCCAGCTAAAGATCGCTTCTCGTCGCCATCCCTCCAAACAAGTGGAAACGTCCGCATTCGTCCTCCCAAATTTAGCTGGAGCCCTACCCTCCTGTCCGTTTCCACAGAGGGTGGATGGAAATATTCCTGACCTGCCGTTGGCAGACCCGCAATTCCATCAAAGTGCTTCGATTGATCTATTGATCGGCGTTGACCTTTTCCCGTATATTCTGGGAGAGCGTATCAAAAAGGATATTTGCGGCTCCCTCGTCGGTCTTGAAACTATATTCTCTGCGGCCCCATGGACTCCGTCACTCCTGCGACAAATGTCTTCGCTGCCAAGGTTTCCGTCACACCCACCAACGCCAACTTGGATAAACTCCTCACCAAGTTTTGGGAGGTGGAAGATCTTCCAGCAAAACTGAAAAAGGAAGCTGATAAAAAGTGCGAGCTGCATTTTCGGAAAACCACTAAGAAGAGCAGATGGCAAATACGAGGTATCGCTACCGTTCAAGGATCCTGAGAACATCGACCTGGGGCATTCAAGATCAATCGCCATGGCTCAGTTTCTCAGGAATGAAGCGCGGTTGGGAAAGAATCCTGAGCTGAAAGCCCGATATAGAGAAGTTCTTCAGGGGCATATGATACGCGTGGCCCCTCCAACCGACTCCAAGAATTTCTACCTGCCTCATCACGCGGTGTTCAAGCCCGACAGCACCACGACCAAAATCCGCGTCGTCTTCAATGCATCTAGTCCATCCACCAGGGGTGTCAGTTTGAACGACGTCCTGCATACCGGTCCCACTCTGCAGGCAGACCTTACCGTACAGATCCTCAAATGGCGTTTTTTCCGTTATGTCTTTAATGCTGACATCACCCAAATGTACCGGCAAATCTTTGTTTCCGCAGAACACACTCCTTTCCAGCGCATCCTCTATCGAGATCAAGACGGTCAGCTCCAAGATTACGAACTCCAAACCGTCACATTTGGAGTTAACTGTGCTCCGTTTTTGGCCATTCGAGTCCTACTCCAGTTAGCTCAGGATGTGGAACAAAGGTACCCCAGAGCGAGCGAAATTCTTCGTAGCTACATGTACGTGGATGATGTTCTTGCTGGGTCCCACACTAAGAAGGAGTCGCGTGAGGCGATTCAAGAACTCCAAGGCGCCCTGATCTCCGCTGGCTTCCCTCTCCGGAAATGGACATCGAATGAAAAAGATGTGTTGGCAGCCATCCCACGAGAGCATTTACTTAACGCCGACTTCCTTGAGGTAGAGGATGCAAGCACCGCCAAGGCGCTGGGCATCCGCTGGAAAGCTACGCAGGATCATTTCTTCTTCGTGACTGCTGACCCACCGTTGCAAGCGTACGTCACCAAAAGGGAGGTCCCATCCCACATAGCCAAGTTGTTCGATCCGGCAGGATGGTTGGCCCCCTTCGTAGTCCGGGCAAAAATATTCATCCAGCAGCTGTGGCTGACCGAGCTTGGCTGGGATGACGCTCTACCGCCATCCCTCGGCGCTGTGCTCCTAGCTGACTTGTATACAGCGGTAATTCCTGACCTGCCGATTCGTAACGCCCAATCCTTCTTCTGGACTGATTCCACCATCGTTCTGGCCTGGCTCAACAAACCACCGTGCAATTGGTCGACCTTTGTTGCGAATCGAGCGTCATCCATTTCCAGCAACACTATGGTGGGTGACTGGGCTCATGTGCGGTCCGAGGACAATCCAGCTGATCTAGCCAGCCGAGGTGTGACGGCAGCAGACTTGTCGGTAAGCCAATTGTGGTGGCACGGTCCGGAGTGGCTCCGACTACCCCGTGAGTACTGGCCGGCATCTCCTTGCACGGTCCCCGAAACAGAAGTGGAGCAACTAACCCACTGCCACATCGTCACCACGTCGAATACGACCGAGATCATAGAACGCTTTTCCGATTTCGGTCGAGCTCTATGGGTGATCGCCTATGTCCGGAGGTTCCTCAGCAGGAGGAAGTCTCTCCCCCCAACTCTAACTCTCACCCAACAGGAGTTATTCGAGGCCGAAAACGCCCTAGTTCTAGCTACTCAACAACGTGAGTATCCGACAGAAATCCGATGTCTGTCAAAGGTTCAACTAATTCCCTCATCGAGCTCACTTGCAAGCTTGCATCCGTTTCTCGACCAGCATGGTGTCCTGCGTGCCAGCGGTCGATTGCGAGCATCCGAATCTCTAAGTTACGATGAAGGTCACCCAATTCTACTCCCGTACGGCGCTCATCTAACCCAGCTCATCATCCGATTCACGCACCGTATTACGTTGCATGGAGGCATCCAATTGATGATCCGATTCCTTCGGGCTAAGTTCTGGATTCCAAAGGTTAAAAATGCTGTCAAGGCCCTCATCCGTGGATGTAAGGCCTGCGTCCTGCACAAGCGCCGTCAGCAGATGCAACTGATGGGTGATCTGCCCCGAGGGCGGGTAACTTTCTCCAGACCCTTCACGTATACTGGTCTTGATTTCGCCGGTCCCTTTGAGATCAAAAATTATACAGGAAGGGCATGCCTAATCACGAAAGGATACGTGTGTGTCTTCGTGTGTTTCAGTACCAAGGCCATCCACCTTGAAGCTACGTCCGATCTGACGACAGAAAAATTCCTGGCGGCCTTTTCCCGTTTCGTATCGTGAAGACGATGCCCGCAGCGTATATATTCCGACAATGGCAAAACATTCGTTGGCGCGTCAAAGGCCTTGGAGAAGGATTTTCTGGAAGCAACCAAACGCCGCATCCTAAACTCCCATGATCAGCAGATCGTGTCCTGGAATTTCATTCCACCCAGCGCTCCGCACATGGGTGGCCTCTTGGAGGCGGGGGTGAAGAGTTTTAAGACTGTGTTCTACAAATCCACAACCAATGTGCGCTACACCTTCGAGGAGCTCTCTACCCTGCTGTGTCGGATAGAGGCGTGCCTGAACTCGCGTCCCATTTCGCCCATGAGTGAAGATCCGGAGGATCTTTTGGCCTTGTGTCCTGGTCATTTCTTGGTGGGAGGCCCCCTAGTATCCATCGCAGAGCCAGCGATCACGGAGGAGCCCATGTCCTTGATTAATCGCTGGCAGCGGCTCAAGGCTCTTCACCACCAGTTCTGTCAGCGGTGGAAGGACGAGTACCTCAAGGAGCTACAGAAGCGAAACAAATGGAAGCTCCCCAACCGAAATCTCCAAGTTGGCGACCTCGTAATCATTTATGAGGACAACTTACCGCCCTCAGAGTGGCGGTTGGGGCGAGTAGAACTCGTCCATCCCGGCGCTGACGGCTTAGTACGAGTCGTCGATGTTCGCACTTCACGCGGCTCCATCAAAAGGCCGGTCGCAAAGCTCATTCTGCTTGTCAGCGACTCCGACCCCGCTTCCTCCCAGTAGCGAAGCGGTGGCGCCCATTGTTTCGTCTTACTGTGCTTTTTCTCCTCCTCATATGATCGTTCGCTTCGTGTGCCACTTAAATTGTTTTCTGCTATGCTTAATCCTCGTTTTTTTTTGTTCCTTTCTTCTCCTAGAATCCAGTTTTTTTTTTTTTTTTTTTCATAGCAAGTCATGGCTCCCAGAGGTCCTCGTTTCGGCCGCTCCGAGGCCCGCCAAGGTCGCGGGACAAGTGCCAACCGATACCGAGTCTGCCGCTTTTGGACGCCTGCACGTCAGCGAGTCGCATCAGCGCATCCTATGCGGCAGCTCTCGGGTTAGCGGTCACTCGAGTGGGCAAAGACGATGCCTGCCACGCCACCATCAGATCCCGGACTGACCCGGCATTCAAGAAGGACGTGATCCTCCAGGTAGAGCCTAGCCTCAGGGTAAATGTGCTGGGGGCAGACCTCTATCCTGAGGTCATCCAGCCCGGTTGTGTCCCGGGCCATGGCGGCACTCCCGCAGCCCAAAGCACCGTGTTTGGGTGGATCCTGTCCGGTTCCTGTGGCATCTAGGCGCTCCAGAACGCAGCCGCTCCCCATCCTACCCAGTCCACCCGGGCTATTGCAACTTGTTGCAAGGGGGGCGGTATGTTCACGCTAGAAAGGGTGACCAGGAGGAGTTATCCGGGGGAAAAAATCCAGTAAGCGAGAACGGTCACACTCCGATGACCAGCAAGTTCAAAGGAAAACTCCATCTTAGTTGTTTTTTTTTTCCATCCCGGCAACTACCATCGCATCCGAGATCTTCTTGGCCTTAAAATTTTCCATAAGTTTTCTTCTGCAATCGTTAACGCCTTATCTCAACATTGTGACCCGGTCCGGTACTTATTGGCCTGTGTAATTAAAACGAGTTAACGCGCGTTGTTAATTTCATTATCATCCTCAACTTCCTTGGTATTAATTGGGCTCTACCCATTAGAGGTCTTCGCCCCACCACAAACAAAGTATTGTTGTTGTTAACGGAAACCCATGTGACAAGCAACCAACGAGGGACATGCGAGTTCCTAAGAACCTTCTTCCAAGCTAGAAGAGGAAAGCTTAAACAATTTATTACAACAATTTGGAATTTAAAATATAGCGTCTTGTGCTCGCGTTTATTTTTTTCTGCCATATAATTACGTTAATCGTGGTAGACCATGCTGGGAGTGGATTCTGTGCTGGAGCTTGAACTGCTATTATTATCGTTTTCCGAATTCACTATGAGTTTAAAAAATTAAAAATTTATCAAAATAATTTTTTACTTTGCACGAAAGGAATTTGTATTTGTTTATTCGACTAAAAGCAAAAGTGAGCTAACGAATTTGGGGGCATAGCACATTGGAATTCAATTTGGAAATATGCCGCCTACTCCCACTAAATTCTTTTAGAAAATCGGCACACTTTGATCCAAGTCGATGTTTTCCGTATAACTACTTGGGTGTTTAGATATTCCTTTTGCAGAAGTTCCTTTTTGTGAAGTCTTTCAAACTTGGCACATGTATCTTCGGTTTCAAAGGCAGTAAAACTTGCCCAAATAATTGCTTTCAATGGAGTCAATTAAAGACAGCTTTCATACATTTAAATTTCGCATTGGTTTCGCAATTGCACTTTTTCAAAGAGATTTCAAGTATTTAACCCCATGAATTCTTTACCAATATCTAACGTTTAATCCAAACTCATCTGTTCAGACTGGAATGGACATATATATTAATATAAACAAGCGAAAGCTTAGTCGACAAAGCAAAAAAGGCGGTAACACACTGAAAATGAACAAAACTAATATTGTTCAACGAAAAGCATTGGAAAGCAATAGATTCCAAATACTGGCAAATCAGCCAGAATCTCAAGAAGCAGTATCCCAAAACAAACCCACTGAAGTCAAACCGCCACCATTCTACATCCGTGGTGCAAACTGCACTTCACTAGTGCCAAAGTTGGTAGCTCTAGTTGGTCAGAATAACTTTTATGTGACTCACTCCACTTAACAGGGGGAACATAAGAGAGACCAAAGTGAAAACCAAAAACGTACAAGTCTATCGAACTAACGAGAAGCATGTAGCATGTAACCCACAAAAGGTTTTGGACTGCTTGCTAGGCATATAAGCTGATGGAGATTGTAGCATACAAAGGCGGGGTGCACGCGGTGGTTCCGGCTACTGGCTCGCTAGGCAGTATTGGGGTGGGATTCTTTGATAGCTTTGTGCCACTTGCTTATGTGGTTATTTAATAGACAATTATAGATCTTCGCGTGCAATGAAGATTTGTGTTTGATAGGAGAAAATGATATTATCAGGACTTATACGCAATCGACGAAAGTTGTTCGGTGCTAGATGGAGTTCGCAACCGATAATGCCCACCCTACCATGATCATCGGTCCGCAAGTCAAGTATGACTGATGATCCCTTGTGCAACCACGGGTTTAATTTAATTTAACTTCCATGTTGATTCCTAGGCTCCTCATTGAGAAAAAAACTTTAAAAATTCATTATTGACTTCAAGTTTATTAATCTAAACATTTTTCAATTATTAAACATATCGCTGAGGGCGATGAACTATAATTAAACGACTAGTAAATTTAAGAACAAAAAAAATCTAAAAAGGGTGTGCGCGTTGCTGTGGAAAGAACGTGGTTATAATTATGTATATGTATGGATATAATATATAGTATTAATAAATAGCAATTAGTTATAATTATTAATTATTTTTATGCATGATTTAAAATAATTTTCCTCAATTACATTTAATTAATTTCCAAGTGTGCGGAAAGTTATATGCATGACATTGTTTTAATTTAATTATGAAGTGTACGAAAAGTTATTTGCATGACATTGTTTTAATTTAATTATGAAGTGTATGAAAATTTATTTACATGACGGTATGACAATGTCAGCTGTTATGCAGATCGAGCTTTCATTACGCTTGAATAATTAGACAGAGCTTTTCGATATTAAAAGCTTTTATTCATCATGGTCAATCGCATGAGAGATAGACACTGATCATGACAAAGAAAAAAAGATAATTTTATTAATTACAGCGATTTGAATGTAAAAATTTTTGTGACAAAACGAAAGAAATTATGAAGTGAATTTAATGCAAAAAGTTAGAAATGTTGAGATTTTCTGAATACATGCATGGCTGGGTTATATAATGAGTCACGTAATGTTCAGAGAAAAAAGAATTTTCACCAAATACAACAAAATTTAAGAGAGTTGTTTACTTACCCATACTCCTCCACGGCGAAAGATCTTTCGAAATGTTGAGCTAGGTTATGGCTTGCAATAAATTCTTTGATATTAAGAGAGCAAACAGGGCATCATTAAGAGAGGCTATAATTTTCTTTACACTGGGTCGAAACACATTATATATATTTTGATGAATTTTAGAAAATCTCGCGGAAATAATAAGTTTAATTAATTATTTATTTTAAAAAAAAAAATTTTTCTTTCATGCGATATAAGTATGCTGGATTTAAAACATTGGGTCATAAAAACGTATGCACTAACCTAGATGAAAAATTTTTCAATCATGCTTGGAAGGAAAATATTTTTTTTTTTTTTTTTAGAACAATTAAAAATCAAAATTAACGCGAATTTAGTGCAACGGCGCACACCAATAATTTTATGGCATACTAATCTTATTAAGATGGACTAAGATAAATTAATTTAGTTAAGGTAAGACCAGAAAAAAAAATTTTAAAGGCTAGACCACATGGCACGAAAATTTTTTTTCTTTTTTTTACTGAGGCATAGATACAAGAAAAAAAACTTCTGAGAACCCACGGAAGAGATTATTTATGGAGTATGAAGCCTGTTGAGATCACTTTTCCGGGGTTTTTTTTTTCCACTTTAATTTTCCATTTTCTTTGACGAATTAAATGGTCTCGATCGTCAGACCAATTCTCTTTTACCATCTCCGCCGCTGGGTAATGATACTACTGACGAAAGCTCTTCAAAGTGCGTGGGCGAAGCTCAGCTTAATGCAATCGCA
>JAEIGH010000537.1:0-33516 GCA_018903575.1 Drosophila saltans
ATTCGAAATCCATTTCGAATTCGAAATCCCGTATTTCGAAATCCATATCGATTTCAAATTCTTCATTTCGATTTCGAAATCCATTTCGATTTCAAAATTTCATATCGATTTCGAAATCCATATCGATATCGAAATCCATATCGATTTCAAAATCCATTTCGATTTCGAAATCAAATCCGAATCCGAAATCCGTATTGAATTCAAAATCCTTTTCTATTTCAAATTCCATTTCGATTTCAAACAGCATTTTGAATTCGAATTCCATTTCGAATACGAAATCCATTTCGATTTCGAAATTCCATATCGATTTCGAAATCCATATCGAATTCGTAATCCATATCGAATTCGAAATTCATTTCGAATTCGAAATTCGATTTCGAAATCATTTCGATTCGAAATCCATATTGGATTAATATCGAAATCCATATCGATTTCAAAATCCAATTCCTTTCGAATTCCATTTCGATTTTGAAATCCGTATTGAAATCAAAATCCATTTCTATTTCAAATTCCATTTCGATTTCGAAATCCATTTCGATTTCGAATTCCATTTCGATTTCAAATTCGAAATCCTTTCGAATTCCATTTCGATTTCGAAATCCATTTCGAATCCGAAATCCGTATTGAAATCAGAATCCATTTCTATTTCAAAGTCCATTTTGATTTCGAAATCCATTTCGATTTCGAAATTCATATCGAATTCGAAATCCATATTGATATCGAAATCCATATCGATTTCAAAATCCAATTCGCTTTCGAATTCCATTTCGATTTCGAAATCCAATTCGATTTCAAAATCCATTCAAAATCTTTCGAATTCCATTTCGATTTCGAAATCCAATTCGAATCCAAAATCCGTATTGAAATCAAAATACATTTCTATTTCAAATTCCATTTCGATTTCGAAATCCATTTCGATTTCGAATTCCATTTAGATTTCAAATTCCATATCGATTTCGAGATCCATTTCGAATTCGTAATCCATATCGAATTCGAAATCCATTTCGATTTCGAATTCCATTTCGATTTCGAAATCCATTTCAAATCCGAAATCCGTATTGAAATCAAAATCAATTTCAAATTCCATTTCGATTTCGAAATCCATTTCTATTTCGAAATTCATTCGATCCATTTCGATTTCGAAATCCAAATCGAATCCGAAATCCGTATTGAATTCAAAATCCTTTTCTATTTCAAATTCCATTTCGATTTCAAATCAGCATTTTGAATTCGAATTCCATTTCGAATACGAAATCCATTTCGATTTCGAAATTCCATATCGATTTCGAAATCCATATCGAATTTCGTAATCCATATCGAATTCGAAATTCATTTCGAATTCGAAATTCATATCGAATTCGAAATCCATATTGATATCGAAATCCATATCGATTTCAAAATCCAATTCGCTTTCGAATTCCATTTCGATTTCAAATTCCATATCGATTTCGAAATCCATATCGAATTCGTAATCCATTTCGATTTCGAATTCCATTTCGATTTCGAAATCCATTTCGAATCCGAAATCCGTATTGAAATCAAAATCCATTTCTATTTCAAATTCCATTTTGATTTCGAAATCCATTTCGAAATCCATATCGAATTCGTAATCCATATCGATTTCGAAATCCAATTCGATTTCAAAATCCATTCAAAATCTTTCGAATTCCATTTCGATTTCGAAATCCAATTCGAATCCGAAATCCGTATTGAAATCAAAATCCATTTCTATTTCAAATTCCATTTCGATTTCGAAATCCATTTCGATTTCGAAATCCATATCGAATTCGAAATCCATATCGATTTCGAAATCCATTTCGATTTCGAAATCCATTTCGATTTCGAAATCCATTTCGATTTCGAAATCCATTTCGATTTCGAAATCCATTTCGATTTCGAAATCCATTTCGATTTCGAAATCCATTTCGATTTCAAAATCCATTTCGATTTCGAATTCCATTTCGATTTCGAAATCCGTATTGAAATCAAAATCCATTTCTATTCCAAATTCCATTTCGATTTCGAAATCCATATCGACTTCAAAATCCATTTCGATTGCAAAATCCATTTCGATTTCGAATTCCATTTCGAATTCGAAATCCATTTCGATTTCGAATTCCATTTCGATTTCAAATTCCATTACGAATTCGAAATCCATATCGAATTCGAAATCCATATCGATTTCGAAATCCATTTCGATTTCAAAATCCATTTTGAATTCCAATTCCATTTGGAACGCGAAATCCATTTCGATTTCAAATTCCATATCGATTTCGAAATCCATATCGAATTCGTAATCCATATCGAATTCGAAATCCATTTCGAAATTCATATCGAATTCGAAATCCATATCGAATTCGAAATCCATATCGAATTCGAAATCCATATCGAATACGAAATCCATTTCGAATTCGAAATTCATATCGAATTCGAAATCCATATCGAATTCGAAATCCATTTCGAATTCGAAATCCATATCGATTTCGAACTCCATTTCGATTTCGAAATCCATTTCGATTTCGAATTCCATTTTGATTTCAAATTCCATATCGATTTCGAAATCCATATCGAATTCGTAATCCATATCGATTTCGAACTCCATTTCGATTTCGAAATCCATTTCGATTTCAAAATCCATTTTGAATTCAAAATCCATTTTGAATTCGAATTCCATTTCGAACACGAAATCCATTTCGACTTCAAATTCCATTTTGATTTCAAATTCCATATCGAATTCGAAATCCATTTCGATTTCGAAATCCATTTCGATTTCAAAATCCATTTTGAATTCAAAATCCATTTTGAATTCGAATTCCATTTCGAACACGAAATCCATTTCGATTTCGAATTCCATTTCGACTTCAAATTCCATATCGATTTCGAAATCCATATCGAATTCCATTTCGAAATCCATTTTGATATCGAAATCCATATCGAATTCGAAATCCAAATCGAATTCGAAATCCATATCGAATTCGAAATCCATATCGAATACGAAATCCATTTCGAATTCGAAATTCACATCGAATTCGAAATCCATATCGAATTCGAAATCCATTTCGAATTCGAAATCCATATCGATTTCGAACTCCATTTCGATTTCGAAATCCATTTCGATTTCGTAATCCATATCGATTTCGAACTCCATTTCGATTTCGAAATCCATTTCGATTTCGAATTCCATTTCGGTTTCGAAATCCATTTCGATTTCAAAATCCATTTTGATACCAAAATCCATATCGAATTCGAATTCCATTTTAATTTCAAATTCCATTTCGATTTCGAATTCCATTTCGATTTCAAATTCCATATCGACTTCAAATTCCATATCGATTTCGAAATCCATATCGAATTCGTAATCCATAACGAATTCGAAATCCATTTCGAATTCGAAATTCATATCGAATTCGTAATCCATATCGAATTCGAAATTCATATCGAATTCGAAATCCATATCGAATTCGAAATCCCATTATATGATTTCAAAATCCATTCAAAATCTTTCGAATTCCATTTCGATTTCGAAATCCTATTCGAATCCGAAATCCGCATTGAAATCAAAATCCATTTCTATTTCAAATTCCATTTCGATTTCGAAATCCATTTCGATTTCGAATTCCATTTCGATTTCAAATTCCATATCGATTTCGAAATCCATATCGAATTTGTAATCCATATCGAATTCGAAATCCATTTCGATTTCGAATTCCATTTCGATTTCGAAATCCATTTCGAATCCGAAATCCGTATTGAAATCAAAATCCATTTCTTTTCCAAATTCCATATCGATTTCGAAATCCATTTCGAATTCGAAATTCATATCGAATTCGAAATCCATATTGATATCGAAATCCATATCGATTTCAAAATCCATTTCGGTTTCGAAATCAAATTCGAATCCCAAATCCGTATTGAATTCAAAATCCATTTCTATTTCAAATTCCATTTCGATTTCAAACAGCATTTTGAATTCGAATTCCATTTCGAATACGAAATCCATTTCGATTTCGAATTCCATTTCGACTTCAAATTTCATATTGATTTCGAAATCCATATCGGATTCGAAATCAATATCGAATTCGAAATCCATTTCGATTTCGAAATCCAATTCGATTTCAAAATCCATTCAAAATCTTTCGAATTCCATTTCGATTTCGAAATCCAATTCGAATCCGAAATCCGTTTTGAAATCAAAATCCATTTCTATTTCAAATTCCATTTCGATTTCGAAATCCATTTTGATTTCGAATTCCATTTCGATTTCAAATTCCATATCGATTTCGAAACCCATATCGAATTCGAAATCCATTTCGATTTCGAATTCCATTTCGATTTCGAAATCCATTTCGAATCCGAAATCCGTATTGAAATCAAAATCCATTTCTATTTCAAATTCCATTTCGATTTCGAAATAAATTTCGATTTCGAAATCCATTTCGAATCCGAAATCCGTATTGAAATCTTAATCCATTTCTTTTCCCAATTCCAAATCGATTTCGAAATCCATTTCGAATTCGAAATTCATATCGAATTCGAAATCCATATTGATATCGAAATCCATATCGATTTCAAAATCCATTTCGATTTCGAAATCAAATTCGAATTCGAAATCCGTATTTGAATTCGAAATCCATTTCTCTTTCAAATTCCATTTCGATTTCAAACAGCATTTTGAATTCGAATTCCATTTCGAATACGAAATCCATTTCGATTTCGAATTCCATTTCGACTTCAAATTCCATATCGATTTCGAAATCCATATCGAATTCGTAATCCATTTCGAATTCGAAATCCATTTCGAATTCGAAATTCCATATCGAATTCGAAATCCATATCAAATTCGTAATCCATATCGAATTCGAAATCCATTTCGAATTCAAAATTCGAAATCGATTTCGAATTCGAAATCCATATTGATATCGAAATCCAATATCGATTTCAAAATCCATTCAAAATCTTTCGAATTCCATTTCGATTTCGAAATCCAATTCGAATCCGAAATCCGTATTGAATTCAAAATCCATTTCTATTTCAAATTCCATTTCGATTTCAAACAGCATTTTGATTTCGAATTCCATTTCGAATTCGAAATCCATTTCGATTTCGAATTCCATTTCGACTTCAAATTCCATTTCGAATTCATATTTCGAAATCCATATAAAATTCGTAATCCATATCGAATTCGAAATCCATTTCGAATTCAAAATTCATATCGAATTCGAATTCGAAATCCATATTGATATCGAAATCCATATCGATTTCAAAATCCAATTCGCTTTCGAATTCCATTTCGATTTCGAAATCCAATTCCAATTCGAAATCCGTATTGAAATCAAAATCCATTTCTATTTCAAATTCCATTTCGATTTCGAAATCCATATCGATTTCAAAATCCATTTCGATTTCAAAATCCATTTCGATTTCGAATTCCATTTCGATTTCGAAATCCATTTCGATTTCGAATTCCATTTCGATTTCAAATTCCATATCGATTTCGAAATCCATATCGAATTCGAAATCCATATCGATTTCGAAATCCATTTCGATTTCGAAATCCATTTCGATTTCAAAATCCATTTTGAATTCGAATTCCATTTCGAATACTAAATCCATTTCGATTTCGAATTCCATTTCGACTTCAAATTCCATATCGATTTCGAAATCCAAATCGAATTGCATTTCGAAATCCATTTTGATATCGAAATCCATATCGAATTCGAAATCCAAATCGATTTCGAAATCCATATCGAATTCGAAATCCATATCGAATTCGAAATCCATTTCGAATTCGAAATCCATATCGATTTCGAATTCCATTTTGATTTCAAATTCCATATCGATTTCGAAATCCATATCGAATTCGTAATCCTTATCGATTTCGAACTCCATTTCGATTTCGAAATCCATTTCGATTTCAAAATCCATTTTGAATTCAAAATCCATTTTAAATTCGAATTCCATTTCGAACACGAAATCCATTTCGATTTCGAATTTCATTTCGATTTCGAAATCCATTTCGATTTCGAATTCCATTTCGATTTCAGCTTCAAATTCCATATCGATTTCGAAATCCATATCGAATTCGAAATCCATATCGAATTCGAAATCCATATCGATTTCGAACTCCATTTCGATTTCGAAATCCATTTCGATTTCAAAATCCATTTTGATACCAAAATCCATATCGAATTCGAATTCCATTTTAATTTCAAACTCCATTTCGATTTTGAAATCCATTTCGATTTCGAATTCCATTTCGATTTCAAATTCCATATCGACTTCAAATTCCATTTCGATTTCGAAATCCATTTCGATTTCGAATTCCATTTCGTTTTCAAATTCCATATCGATTTCGAAATCCATATCGAATTCGTAATCCATATCGAATTCGAAATCCATTTCGATTTCGAATTCCATTTCGATTTCGAAATTCATTTCGAATCCGAAATCCGTATTGAAATCAAAATCCATTTCTATTTCAAATTCCATTTCGATTTCGAAATCCATTTCGATTTCGAAATCCATTTCGATTTCGAAATCCATTTCGATTTCGAAATCCATTTCGATTTCGAAATCCATTTCGATTTCGAAATCCATTTCGAATTCGAAATCCGTATTGAAATCAAAATCCATTTCGTTTCCAAATTCCATATCGATTTCGAAATCCATTTCGAATTCGAAATTCATATCGAATTCGAAATCCATATTGATATCGAAATCCATATCGATTTCAAAATCCATTTCGATTTCGAAATCAAATTCGAATTCGAAATCCGTATTGATTTCAAAATCCATTTCTATTTCAAATTCCATTTCGATTTCAAACAGCATTTTGAATTCGAATTCCATTTCGAATACGAAATTCATTCATTTCGATTTCGAATTCCATTTCGACTTCAAATTCCATATCGATTTCGAAATCCATATCGAATTCGTAATCCATTTCGAATTCGAAATCCATTTCGAATTCGAAATCCATTTCGAATTCGAAATTCCATATTGATTTCGAAATCCATATCGAATTCGAAATCCATTTCGAATTCGAAATCCATTTCGAATTCGAAATTCCATATCGATTTCGAAATCCATATCGAATTCGAAATCCATATCGAATTCGAAATCCATTTCGAATTCGAAATTCCAATTCGATTTCGAAATCCATATTGATATCGAAATCCATATCGATTTCAAAATCCATTTCGATTTCGAATTCCATTTCGATTTTGAAATCCATTTCGATTTCGAATTCCATTTCGATTTCAAATTCCATATCGACTTCAAATTCCATTTCGATTTCGAAATCCATTTCGATTTCGAATTCCATTTCGATTTCAAATTCCATATCGATTTCGAACTCCATTTCGATTTCGAAATCCATTTCGATTTTGAATTCCATTTCGGTTTCGAAATCCATTTCGATTCCAAAATCCATTTTGATACCAAAATCCATATCGAATTCGAATTCCATTTTAATTTCAAATTCCATTTCGATTTCGAAATCCATTTCGATTTCGAATTCCATTTCGATTTCAAATTCCATATCGACTTCAAATTCCATATCGATTTCGAAATCCATATCGAATTCGAAATCCATATCGAATTCGAAATCCATATCGATTTCGAAATCCATTTCGATTTCGAAATCCATATCGAATTCGAAATCCATTTCAAAATCTTTCGAATTCCATTTCGATTTCGAAATCCAATTCGAATACGAAATCCGTATTGAAATCAAAATCCATTTCTATTACAAATTCCATTTCGATTTCAAAATCCATTTGGATTTCGAATCCCATTTCGATTTCGAAATCCATTTCGATTTCGAATTCCATTTCGATTTCAAATTCCATATCGATTTCGAAATCCATATCGAATTCGAAATCCATATCGAATTCGAAATCCATATCGATTTCGAACTCCATTTCGATTTCGAAATCCATTTCGATTTCGAATTCCATTTCGGTTTCGAAATCCATTTCGAATTCAAAATCCATTTTGATACCAAAATCCATATCGAATTCGAATTCCATTTTAATTCCAAATTCCATTTCGATTTCGAATCCCATTTCGATTTCGAAATCCATTTCGATTTCGAATTCCATTTCGATTTCAAATTCCATATCGATTTCGAAATCCATATCGAATTCGAAATCCATATCGATTTCGAAATCCATTTCGATTTCGAAATCCATATCGAATTCGAAATCCATATCGAATTCGAAATCCATTTCGAATTCGAAATTCATATTGATATCGAAATCCATATCGATTTCAAAATCCATTTCGAATTTTCGAATTCCATTTCGATTTCGAAATCCAATTCGAATTCGAAATCCGTATTGAAATCAAAATCCATTTCTATTTCAAATTCCATTTCGATTTCGAAATCCATTTCGATTTCGAATCCCATTTCGATTTCGAAATCCATTTCGATTTCGAATTCCATTTCGATTTCAAATTCCATATCGATTTCGAAATCCATATCGAATTCGAAATCCATATCGAATTCGAAATCCATATCGATTTCGAACTCCATTTCGATTTCGAAATCCATTTCGATTTTGAATTCCATTTCGGTTTCGAAATCCATTTCGAATTCAAAATCCATTTTGATACCAAAATCCAAATCGAATTCGAATTCCATTTTAATTTCAAATTCCATTTCGATTTCGAAATCCATTTCGATTTCGAATTCCATTTCGATTTCAAATTCCATATCGACTTCAAATTCCATATCGATTTCGAAATCCATATCGAATTCGAAATCCATATCGAATTCGAAATCCATATCGAATTCGAAATCCATTTCGAATTCGAAATTCATATCGAATTCGAAATCCATATCGAATTCGAAATCCATATCGAATTCGAAATCCATATCGAATTCGAAATCCATTTCGAATTCGAAATCCATTTCGAATTCGAAATTCATATCGAATTCGAAATCCATATTGATATCGAAATCCATATCGATTTCAAAATCCATTCAAAATCTTTCGAATTCCATTTCGATTTCGAAATCCAATTCGAATCCGAAATCCGTATTGAAATCAAAATCCATTTCTATTTCAAATTCCATTTCGATTTCGAAATCCATTTCGATTTCGAATTCCATTTTGATTTCAAATTCCATATCGATTTCGAAATCCATATCGAATTCGTAATCCATATCGATTTCGAACTCCATTTCGATTTCGAAATCCATTTCGATTTCAAAATCCATTTTGAATTCGAATTCCATTTCGATTTCGAATTCCATTTCGACTTCAAATTCCATATCGAATTCGTAATCCATATCGATTTCAAATTCCATATCGATTTCGAAATCCATATCGAATTCGAAATCCATATCGAATTCGAAATCCATTTCGAATTCGAAATTCATATCGAATTCGAAATCCATATCGAATTCGAAATCCATATCGAATTCGAAATCCATATCGAATTCGAAATCCATTTCGAATTCGAAATTCATATCGAATTCGAAATCCATTTCGAATTCGAAATCCATATTGATATCGAAATCCATATCGATTTCAAAATCCATTCAAATTTCGAATTCCAATTCGAATCCGAAATCCGTATTGAAATCAAAATCCATTTCTATTACAAATTCCATTTCGATTTCGAAATCCATTTCGATTTCGAAATCCATTTTGATTTCAAAATCCAATTCGCTTTCGAATTCCATTTCGATTTCGAAATCCATTTCGATTTCAAAATCCATTCAAAATCTTTCGAAATCCATATCCAATTCGAAATCCATATCGAATTCGAAATCCATATCGATTTCGAACTCCATTTCGATTTCGAAATCCATTTCGATTTCGAATTCCATTTCGGTTTCGAAATCCATTTCGATTTCAAAATCCATTTTGATACCAAAATCCATATCGAATTCGAATTCCATTTTAATTTCAAATTCCATTTCGATTTCGAAATCCATTTCGATTTCGAATTCCATTTCGATTTCAAATTCCATATCGACTTCAAATTCCATATCGATTTCGAAATCCATATCGAATTCGTAATCCATATCGAATTCGAAATCCATTTCGAATTCGAAATTCATATCGAATTCGAAATCCATATCGAATTCGAAATCCATATCGAATTCGAAATCCATTTCGAATTCGAAATCCATTTCGAATCCGAAATCCGTATTGAAATCAAAATCCATTTCTATTTCAAATTCCATTTCGATTTCGAAATCCATTTCGATTTCGAATTCCATTTCGATTTCAAATTCCATATCGATTTCGAAATCCATATCGAATTCGTAATCCATATCGAATTCGAAATCCATTTCGATTTCGAATTCCATTTCGATTTCGAAATCCATTTCGATTTCGAAATCCATTTCGATTTCGAAATCCATTTCGATTTCGAAATCCATTTCGATTTCGAAATCCATTTTGATACCAAATTCCATATCGAATTTGAATTCCATTTCGATTTCGAAATCCATATCGATTTCAAATTCCATATCGATTTCGAAATCCATATCGAATTCGTAATCCATATCGAATTCGAAATCCATTTCGATTTCGAAATTCATATCAAGTTCGAAATCCATATCGAATTCGAAATCCATTTCGATTTCGAAATTCATATCGAATTCGAAATCCATATTGATATCGAAATCCATATCGATTTCAAAATCCATTTCGATTTCGAATTCCATTTCGATTTCGAAATCCAATTCGAATCCGAAATCCGTATTGAAATCAAAATCCATTTCTATTTCAAATTCCATTTCGATTTCGAAATCCATTTCGATTTCGAATTCCATTTCGATTTCAAATTCCATATCGATTTCGAAATCCATATCGAATTCGTAATCCATATCGAATTCGAAATCCATTTCGATTTCGAAATCCATTTCGATTTCGAATTCCATTTCGATTTCGAAATCCATATCGATTTCGAAATCCATTTCGATTTCGAAATCCATTTCGATTTCGAAATCCATTTCGATTTCGAAATCCATTTCGATTTCAAAATCCAATTCGCTTTCGAATTCCATTTCGATTTCGAAATCCATTTCGATTTCAAAATCCATTCAAAATTTTCGAAATCCATTTCGATTTCGAAATCCATTTCGATTTCGAAATCCATTTCGATTTCGAATTCCATTTCGATTTCGAAATCCATTTCGATTTCAAAATCCATTTTGATACCAAATTCCATATCGAATTCGAATTCCATTTCGATTTCGAATTCCATTTCGATTTCAAATTCCATATCGACTTCAAATTCCATATCGATTTCGAAATCCATATCGAATTCGTAATCCATATCGAATTCGAAATCCATATCGATTTCGAAATTCATATCGAATTCGAAATCCATATCGAATTCGAAATCCATTTCGAATTCGAAATCCATATCGAATTCGAAATCCATATTGATATCGAAATCCATATCGATTTCAAAATCCATTCAAAATCTTTCGAATTCCATTTCGATTTCGAAATCCAATTCGAATCCGAAATCCGTATTGAAATCAAAATCCATTTCTATTTCAAATTCCATTTCGATTTCGAAATCCATTTCGATTTCGAATTCCATTTCGATTTCAAATTCCATATCGATTTCGAAATCCATATCGAATTCGTAATCCATATCGAATTCGAAATCCATTTCGATTTCGAATTCCATTTCGATTTCGAAATCCATTTCGAATCCGAAATCCGTATTGAAATCAAAATCCATTTCTATTTCAAATTCCATTTCGATTTCGAAATCCATTTCGATTTCAAAATCCAATTCGCTTTCGAATTCCATTTCGATTTCGAAATCCAATTCGATTATAAAATCCATTCAAAATCTTTCGAAATCCATTTCGATTTCGAAATCCATTTCGATTTCGAAATCCATTTCGATTTCGAATTCCATTTCGATTTCGAAATCCATTTCGATTTCAAAATCCATTTTGATACCAAATTCCATATCGAATTCGAATTCCATTTCGATTTCGAATTCCATTTCGATTTCAAATTCCATATCGACTTCAAATTCCATATCGATTTCGAAATCCATATCGAATTCGTAATCCATATCGAATTCGAAATCCATATCGATTTCGAAATTCATATCGAATTCGAAATCCATATCGAATTCGAAATCCATTTCGAATTCGAAATCCATATCGAATTCGAAATCCATATTGATATCGAAATCCATATCGATTTCAAAATCCATTCAAAATCTTTCGAATTCCATTTCGATTTCGAAATCCAATTCGAATCCGAAATCCGTATTGAAATCAAAATCCATTTCTATTTCAAATTCCATTTCGATTTCGAAATCCATTTCGATTTCGAATTCCATTTCGATTTCAAATTCCATATCGATTTCGAAATCCATATCGAATTCGTAATCCATATCGAATTCGAAATCCATTTCGATTTCGAATTCCATTTCGATTTCGAAATCCATTTCGAATCCGAAATCCGTATTGAAATCAAAATCCATTTCTATTACAAATTCCATTTCGATTTCGAAATCCATTTCGATTTCGAAATCCATTTCGATTTCGAAATCCATTTCGATTTCGAAATCCATTTCGATTTCGAAATCCATTTCGATTTCGAAATCCATTTCGATTTCGAAATCCATTTCGATTTCGAAATCCATTTCGATTTCGAAATCCATTTCGATTTCGAAATCCATTTCGATTTCGAAATCCATTTCGATTTCAAAATCAATTTCGATTTCGAATTCCATTTCGAATTCGAAATCCATATCGAATTCGAAATCCATTTCGATTTCGAATTCCATTTCGATTTCGAAATCCATTTCGAATCCGAAATCCGTATTGAAATCAAAATCCATTTCTATTTCAAATTCCATTTCGATTTCGTAATGGATTTTGAAATCCATTTCGATTTCGAAATCCAATTCGATTTCAAAATCCATATCGAATTCGAAATCCATTTCGATTTCGAATTCCATTTCGATTTCGAAATCCATTTCGAATCCGAAATCCGTATTGAAATCAAAATCCATTTCTATTTCAAATTCCATTTCGATTTCGAAATCCATTTCGAATTCGAAATCCATATCGAATTCGAAATCCATATTGATATCGAAATCCATATCGATTTCAAAATCCATTTCGCTTTCGAATTCCATTTCGATTTCGAAATCCAATTCGAATCCGAAATCCGTATTGAAATCAAAATCCATTTCTATTTCAAATTCCATTTCGATTTCGAAATCCATTTCGATTTCGAATTCCATTTCGATTTCGAATTCCATTTCGATTTCGAAATCCATTTCGATTTCGAAATCCATATCGAATTCGAAATCCATTTCGATTTCGAATTCCATTTCGATTTCGAAATCCATTTCGAATCCGAAATCCGTATTGAAATCAAAATCCATTTCTATTTCAAATTCCATTTCGATTTCGAAATCCATTTCGAATTCGAAATTCATATCGAATTCGAAATCCATATTGATATCGAAATCCATATCGATTTCAAAATCCATTTCGCTTTCGAATTCCATTTCGATTTCGAAATCCAATTCGAATCCGAAATCCGTATTGAAATCAAAATCCATTTCTATTTCAAATTCCATTTCGATTTCGAAATCCATTTCGATTTCGAATTCCATTTCGATTTCAAATTCCATATCGATTTCAAATTCCATATCGATTTCGAAATCCATATCGAATTCGTAATCCATATCGAATTCGAAATCCATATCGATTTCGAAATCCATATCGAATTCGAAATCCATATCGAATTCGAATTCCATTACGATTTCGAAATCCATATCGAATTCGAAATCCATATTGATATCGAAATCCATATCGATTTCGAAATCCATTTCGAATTTTCGAAATCCATATCGATTTCGAAATCCATATCGATTTCGAAATCCATTTCGATTTCGAAATCCATTTCGATTTCGAAATCCATTTCGATTTCAAAATCCATATTCGATTTCGAATTCCATTTCGATTTCGAAATCCATTTCGATTTCGAAATCCATATCGAATTCGAAATCCATTTCGATTTCGAATTCCATTTCGATTTCGAAATCCATTTCGAATCCGAAATCCGTATTGAAATCAAAATCCATTTCTATTTCAAATTCCATTTCGATTTCGAAATCCATTTCGAATTCGAAATCCATATCGAATTCGAAATCCATATTGATATCGAAATCCATATCGAATTCGAATTTCATTTTAATTTCAAATTCCATATCGATTTCGAAATCCATATCGAATTCGAAATCCATATCGATTTCGAACTCCATTTCGAATTCGAAATCCATTTCGATTTCGAATTCCATTTCGGTTTCGAAATCCATTTCGATTTCAAAATCCATTTTGATACCAAAATCCATATCGAATTCGAATTCCATTTTAATTTCAAATTCCATTTCGATTTCGAAATCCATTTCGATTTCGAATTCCATTTCGATTTCAAATTCCATATCGACTTCAAATTCCATATCGATTTCGAAATCCATATCGAATTCGTAATCCATATCGAATTCGAAATCCATTTCGAATTCGAAATTCATATCGAATTCGTAATCCATATCGAATTCGAAATTCATATCGAATTCGTAATCCATATCGAATTCGAAATTCATTTCGAATCCGAAATCCGTATTGAAATCAAAATCCATTTATATTTCAAATTCCATTTCGATTTCGAAATCCATTTCGATTTCGAATTCCATTTCGATTTTAAATTCCATATCGATTTCGAAATCCATATCGAATTCGTAATCCATATCGATTTCGAAATCCATTTCGATTTCGAATTCCATTTCGATTTCAAAATCCATTTTGAATCCGAAATCCGTATTGAAATCAAAATCCATTTCTATTACAAATTCCATTTCGATTTCGAAATCCATTTCGATTTCGAAATCCATTTCGATTTCAAAATCCAATTCGCTTTCGAATTCCATTTCGATTTTGAAATCCAATTCGATTATAAAATCCATTCAAAATCTTTCGAACACCATTTCGATTTCGAAATCCATTTCGATTTCGAATTCCATTTCGGTTTCGAAATCCATTTCGATTTCAAAATCCATTTTGATACCAAATTCCATATCGAATTCGAATTCGATTTCGATTTCGAATTCCATTTCGATTTCAAATTCCATATCGACTTCAAATTCCATATCGATTTCGAAATCCATATCGAATTCGAAATCCATATCGAATTCGAAATCCATATCGAATTCGAAATCCATATCGATTTCGAAATCCATATCGATTTCGAAATCCATTTCGATTTCGAATTCCATTTCGATTTCAAATTCCATATCGACTTCAAATTCCATATCGATTTCGAAATCCATATCGAATTCGAAATCCATATCGAATTCGAAATCCATTTCGAATTCGAAATTCATATCGAATTCGAAATCCATATCGAATTCGAAATCCATTTCGAATCCGAAATCCGTATTGAAATCAAAATCCATTTGTATTTCAAATTCCATTTCGATTTCGAAATCCATTTCGATTTTGAATTCCATTTCGTTTTCAAATTCCATATCGATTTTGAAATCCATATCGAATTCGTAATCCATATCGAATTCGAAATCCATTTCGATTTCGAATTCCATTTCGATTTCGAAATCCATTTCGAATCCGAAATCCGTATTGAAATCAAAATCCATTTCTATTACAAATTCCATTTCGATTTCGAAATCCATTTCGATTTCAAAATCCAATTCGCTTTCGAATTCCATTTCGATTTCGAAATCCAATTCGATTATAAAATCCATTCAAAATCTTTCGAACTCCATTTCGATTTCGAACTCCATTTTGATACCAAATTCCATATCGAATTCGAATTCGATTTCGAATTCCATTTCGATTTCAAATTCCATATCGACTTCAAATTCCATATCGATTTCGAAATCCATATCGAATTCGTAATCCATATCGAATTCGAAATCCATATCGATTTCGAAATTCATATCGAATTCGAAATCCATATCGAATTCGAAATCCATTTCGAATTCGAAATTCATATCGAATTCGAAATCCATATCGAATTCGAAATTCATATCGAATTCGAAATCCATATCGAATTCGAAATCCATTTCGAATTCGAAATTCATATCGAATTCGAAATCCATATTGATATCGAAATCCATATCGATTTCAAAATCCATTCAAAATCTTTCGAATTCCATTTCGATTTCGAAATCCAATTCGAATCCGAAATCCGTATTGAAATCAAAATCCATTTCTATTTCAAATTCCATTTCGATTTCGAAATCCATTTCGATTTCAAAATCCATTTCGATTTCAAATTCCATATCGATTTCGAAATCCATATCGAATTCGAAATCCATATCGAATTCGAAATCCATTTCGATTTCGAATTCCATTTCGATTTCGAAATCCATTTCGAATCCGAAATCCGTATTGAAATCAAAATCCATTTCTATTACAAATTCCATTTCGATTTCGAAATCCATTTCGATTTCGAAATCCATTTCGATTTCGAAATCCATTTCGATTTCAAAATCCAATTCGCTTTCGAATTCCATTTCGATTTCGAAATCCAATTCGATTTCAAAATCCATATCGAATTCGAAATCCATTTCGATTTCGAATTCCATTTCGATTTCGAAATCCATTTCAAATCGGAAATCCGTATTGAAATCAAAATCCATTTCTATTTCAAATTCCATTTCGATTTCGTAATCCATTTCGAATTCGAAATTCATATCGAATTCGAAATCCATATTGATATCGAAATCCATATCGATTTCAAAATCCATTCAAAATCTTTCGAATTCCATTTCGATTTCGAAATCCAATTCGAATCCGAAATCCGTATTGAAATCAAAATCCATTTCTATTTCAAATTCCATTTCGATTTCGAAATCCATTTCGATTTCGAAATCCATTTCGATTTCGAATTCCATTTCGATTTCGAAATCCAATTCGATTTCGAAATCCATATCGAATTCGAAATCCATTTCGATTTCGAATTCCATTTCGATTTCGAAATCCATTTCAAATCCGAAATCCGTATTGAAATCAAAATCCATTTCTATTTCAAATTCCATTTCGATTTCGAAATCCATTTCGAATTCGAAATTCATATCGAATTCGAAATCCATATTGATATCGAAATCCATATCGATTTCAAAATCCATTCAAAATCTTTCGAAATCCATATCGAATTCGAAATATATATCGAATTCGAAATCCATATCGATTTCGAACTCCATTTCGATTTCAAATCGGAAATCCGTATTGAAATCAAAATCCATTTCTATTTCAAATTCCATTTCGATTTCGAAATCCATTTCGAATTCGAAATCCATATCGAATTCAAAATCCATTTCGATTTCAAAATCCATTTCGATTTCGAATTCCATTTCGATTTCGAAATCCAATTCGATTTCAAAATCCATATCGAATTCGAAATCCATTTCGATTTCGAATTCCATTTCGATTTCAAATCGGAAATCCGTATTGAAATCAAAATCCATTTCGATTTCAAATTCCATATCGATTTCGAAATCCATATCGAATTCGAAATCCATATCGAATTCGAAATCCATATTGATATCGAAATCCATATCGATTTCAAAATCCATATCGATTTCGAAATCCATATCGAATTCGAAATCCATATCGAATTCGAAATCCATATCGATTTCGAACTCCATTTCGATTTCGAAATCCATTTCGATTTCGAATTCCATTTCGGTTTCGAAATCCATTTCGATTTCAAAATCCATTTTGATACCAAAATCCATATCGAATTCGAATTCCATTTTAATTTCAAATTCCATTTCGATTTCGAAATCCATTTCGATTTCGAATTCCATTTCGATTTCAAATTCCATATCGACTTCAAATTCCATATCGATTTCGAAATCCATATCGAATTCGTAATCCATATCGAATTCGAAATCCATTTCGAATTCGAAATTCATATCGAATTCGTAATCCATATCGAATTCGAAATTCATATCGAATTCGAAATCCATATCGAATTCGAAATTCATTTCGAATCCGAAATCCGTATTGAAATCAAAATCCATTTGTATTTCAAATTCCATTTCGATTTCGAAATCCATTTCGATTTCGAATTCCATTTCGATTTCAAATTCCATATCGATTTCGAAATCCATATCGAATTCGTAATCCATATCGAATTCGAAATCCATTTCGATTTCGAATTCCATTTCGATTTCGAAATCCATTTTGAATCCGAAATCCGTATTGAAATCGAAATCCATTTCTATTACAAATTCCATTTCGATTTCGAAATCCATTTCGATTTCAAAATCCAATTCGCTTTCGAATTCCATTTCGATTTCGAAATCCAATTCGATTATAAAATCCATTCAAAATCTTTCGAACTCCATTTCGATTTCGAAATCCATTTCGATTTCGAATTCCATTTCGGTTTCGAAATCCATTTCGATTTCAAAATCCATTTTGATACCAAATTCCATATCGAATTCGAATTCGATTTCGATTTCGAATTCCATTTCGATTTCAAATTCCATATCGACTTCAAATTCCATATCGATTTCGAAATCCATATCGAATTCGTAATCCATATCGAATTCGAAATCCATATCGATTTCGAAATCCATATCGAATTCGAAATCCATATCGAATTCGAAATCCATTTCGAATTCGAAATTCATATCGAATTCGAAATCCATATCGAATTCGATATCGAATTCGAAATCCATATCGAATTCGAAATTCATTTCGAATTTCGAAATTCATATCGAATTCGAAATCCATATTGATATCGAAATCCATATCGATTTCAAAATCCATTCAAAATCTTTCGAATTCCATTTCGATTTCGAAATCCAATTCGAATCCGAAATCCATATTGAAATCAAAATCCATTTTTATTTCAAATTCCATTTCGATTTCGAAATCCATATCGAATTCGAAATCCATTTCGATTTCGAATTCCATTTCGATTTCGAAATCCATTTCAAATCGGAAATCCATTTTCGAAATCCATTTCGAATTCAAAATCCATTTGTATTTCAAAATCCATTTCGATTTCGAAATCCATTTCGATTTCGAATTCCATTTCGATTTCAAATTCCATATCGATTTCGAAATCCATATCGAATTCGTAATCCATATCGAATTCGAAATCCATTTCGATTTCGAATTCCATTTCGATTTCGAAATCCATTTTGAATCCGAAATCCGTATTGAAATCAAAATCCATTTCTATTACAAATTCCATTTCGATTTCAAAATCCAATTCGCTTTCAAATTCCATTTCGATTTCGAAATCCATTTCGATTATAAAATCCATTCAAAATCTTTCGAACTCCATTTCGATTTCGAAATCCATTTCGATTTCGAATTCCATTTCGGTTTCGAAATCCATTTCGATTTCAAAATCCATTTTGATACCAAATTCCATATCGAATTCGAACTCGAATTCGATTTCGATTTCGAATTCCATTTCGATTTCAAATTCCATATCGACTTCAAATTCCATATCGATTTCGAAATCCATATCGAATTCGTAATCCATATCGAATTCGAAATCCATTTCGATTTCGAATTCCATTTCGATTTCGAAATCCATTTCGAATCCGAAATCCGTATTGAAATCAAAATCCATTTCTATTACAAATTCTATTTCGATTTCGAAATCCATTTCGATTTCGAAATCCATTTTGATTTCAACATCCAATTGGCTTTCGAATTCCATTTCGATTTCGAAATCCAATTCGATTATAAAATCCATTCAAAATCTTTCGAACTCCATTTCGATTTCGAAATCCATTTCGATTTCGAATTCCATTTCGGTTTCGAAATCCATTTCGATTTCAAAATCCATTTTGATACCAAATTCCATATCGAATTCGAATCCGATTTCGATTTCGAATTCCATTTCGATTTCAAATTCCATATCGACTTCAAATTATATCATTTCGATCCATATCGAATTCGAAATCCATATCGAATTCGAAATCCATTTCGAATTCGAAATTCATATCGAATTCGTAATCCATATCGAATTCGAAATTCATATCGAATTCGAAATCCATATCGAATTCGAAATCCATTTCGAATTCGAAATTCATATCGAATTCGAAATCCATATTGATATCGAAATCCATATCGATTTCAAAATCCATTCAAAATCTTTCGAATTCCATTTCGATTTCGAAATCCAATTCGAATCCGAAATCCATATTGAAATCAAAATCCGTTTATTTCGATTTCAAATTCCATTTCGATTTCGAAATCCATTTCGATTTCGAAATCCATTTCGATTTCGAAATCCATTTCGATTTTTAAATCCATTTCGATTTCGAAATCCATTTCGATTTCGAAATCCATTTCGATTTCAAAATCCATTTCGATTTCAAATTCCATTTCGATTTCGAAATCCATATCGAATTCGTAATTCCATTTCGAATTCGAAATCCATTTCGAATTCGAAATCCATATTGATATCGAAATCCATATCGATTTCAAAATTTCGCTTTCGAAGTCCATTTCGACTTCGAAATCCATTTCGAATCCGAAATCCGTATTGAAATCAAAATCCATTTCTATTTCAAATTCCATTTCGATTTCGAAATCCATTTCGATTTCGAAATCCATTTCGATTTCGAAATCCATTTCGATTTCAAAATCCATTTCGATTTCGAAATCCGTATTGAAATCAAAATCCATTTCTATTTCCAAATTCCATTTCGATTTCGAAATCCATTATCGATTTCAAAATCCATTTCGATTTCAAAATCCATTTCGATTTCGAATTCCATTATCGATTTCGAAATCCATTTCGATTTCGAATTCCATTTCGATTTCAAATTCCATATCGATTTCAAATTCCATATTCGAATTCGAAATCCATATCGAATTCGAAATCCATTTCGAATTCGAAATCCAAATTCATATCGAATTCGAAATCCATATCGAATTCGAAATCCATATCGAATTCGAAATCCATTTCGAATTCGAAATCCATTTCGAATCCGAAATCCGTATTGAAATCAAAATCCATTTCTATTTCAAATTCCATTTCGATTTCGAAATCCATTTCGATTTCGAATTCCATTTCGATTTCAAATTCCATATCGATTTCGAAATCCATATCGAATTCGTAATCCATATCGAATTCGAAATCCATTTCGATTTCGAATTCCATTTCGATTTCGAAATCCATTTCGAATCCGAAATCCGTATTGAAATCAAAATCCATTTCTATTACAAATTCCATTTCGATTTCGAAATCCATTTCGATTTCGAAATCCATTTCGATTTCAAAATCCAATTCGCTTTCGAATTCCATTTCGATTTCGAAATCCAATTCGATTTCAAAATCCATTCAAAATCTTTCGAACTCCATTTCGATTTCGAAATCCATTTCGATTTCGAATTCCATTTCGGTTTCGAAATCCATTTCGATTACAAAATCCATTTTGATACCTAATTCCATATCGAATTCGATTTCGATTTCAAATTCCATATCGACTTCAAATTCCATATCGATTTCGAAATCCATATCGAATTCGTAATCCATATCGAATTCGAAATCCATATCGATTTCGAAATCCATATCGAATTCGAAATCCATATTGATATCGAAATCCATATCGATTTCAAAATCCATTCAAAATCTTTCGAATTCCATTTCGATTTCGAAATCCAATTCGAATCCGAAATCCGTATTGAAATCAAAATCCATTTCTATTACAAATTCCATTTCGATTTCGAAATCCATTTCGATTTCGAAATCCATTTCGATTTCAAAATCCAATTCGCTTTCGAATTCCATTTCGATTTCGAAATCCAATTCGATTTCAAAATCCATTCAAAATCTTTCGAACTCCATTTCGATTTCGAAATCCAATTCGATTTCGAATTCCATTTCGGTTTCGAAATCCATTTCAATTTCAAAATCCATTTTGATACCAAATTCCATATCGAATTCGAATTCGATTTCGATTTCGAAATCCATTTCGATTTCGAATTCCATTTCGATTTCAAATTCCATATCGATTTCGAAATCCATATCGAATTCGAAATCCATATCGAATTCGAAATCCATTTCGATTTCGAATTCCATTTCGATTTCGAAATCCATTTCGAATCCGAAATCCCGTATTGAAATCAAAATCCATTTCTATTACAAATTCCATTTCGATTTCGAAATCCATTTCGATTTCGAAATCCATTTCGATTTCGAAATCCATTTCGATTTCAAAATCCAATTCGATTTCGAATTCCATTTCGATTTCGAAATCCATATTCGATTTCGAAATCCATATCAAAATTTTCGAACTCCATTTCGATTTCGAAATCCATTTCGATTTCGAATTCCATTTCGATTTCGAAATCCATTTCGATTTCAAAATCCATTTTCGATACCAAATTCCATATCGAATTCGAATTCGATTTCGATTTCGAATTCCATTTCGATTTCAAATTCCATATCGACTTCAAATTCCATATCGATTTCGAAATCCATATCGAATTCGTAATCCATATCGAATTCGAAATCCATATCGAATTCGAAATCCATATCGAATTCGAAATCCATATCGAATTCGAAATCCATTTCGAATTCGAAATTCATATCGAATTCGAAATCCATATCGAATTCGAAATCCATATCGAATTCGAAATCCATTTCGAATTCGAAATTCATATCGAATTCGAAATCCATATCGAATTCGAAATCCATATCGAATTCGTAATCCATATCGAATTCGAAATCCATTTCGATTTCGAATTCCATTTCGATTTCGAAATCCATTTCGAATCCGAAATCCGTATTGAAATCAAAATCCATTTGTATTTCAAATTCCATTTCGATTTCGAAATCCATTTCGATTTCGAATTCCATTTCGATTTCAAATTCCATATCGATTTCGAAATCCATTTCGATTTCGAATTCCATTTCGATTTCGAAATCCATTTCGAATCCGAAATCCGTATTGAAATCAAAATCCATTTCTATTACAAATTCCATTTCGATTTCGAAATCCATTTCGATTTCGAAATCCATTTCGATTTCAAAATCCATTTCGCTTTCGAATTCCATTTCGATTTCGAAATCCAATTCGATTTCGAATTCCATTTCGGTTTCGAAATCCATTTCGATTTCAAAATCCATTTTGATACCAAATTCCATATCGAATTCGAATTCGATTTCGATTCGATTCGAATTCGATTTCGATTTCGAATTCCATTTCGATTTCAAATTTCATATCGACTTCAAATTCCATATCGATTTCGAAATCCATATCGAATTCGTAATCCATATCGAATTCGAAATCCATTTCGATTTCGAAATCCATTTCGATTTCGAAATCCGTATTGAAATCAAAATCCATTTCTATTACAAATTCCATTTCGATTTCGAAATCCATTTCGATTTCGAAATCCATTTTATTCAAAATCCAATTCGCTTTCGAATTCCATTTCGATTTCGAAATCCATTTCGATTTCAAAATCCATATCGATTTCGAAATCCATATCGAATTCGAAATCCATATCGAATTCGAAATCCATTTCGATTTCGAATTCCATTTCGATTTCGAAATCCATTTCGAATTCCGAAATCCGTATTGAAATCAAAATCCATTTCTATTACAAATTCCATTTCGATTTCGAAATCCATTTCGATTTCGAAATCCATTTCGATTTCGAATTCCATTTCGATTTCGAAATCCATTTCGATTTCAAAATCCATTTTGATACCAAATTCCATATCGAATTCGAATTCATTTCGATTTCGAATTCCATTTCGATTTCAAATTCCATATCGACTTCAAAATCCATATCGAATTCGTAATCCATATCGAATTCGAAATCCATTTCGATTTCGAATTCCATTTCGATTTTAAAATCCATTTCGAATCCGAAATCCGTATTGAAATCCAAATTCATTTCTATTACAAATTCCATCTCGATTTCGAAATCCATTTCGATTTCGAAATCCATTTCGATTTCAAAATCCAATTCGCTTTCGAATTCCATTTCGATTTCGAAATCCAATTCGATTTCAAAATCCAATTCGCTTTCGAATTCCATTTCGATTTCAAATTTCATATCGACTTCAAATTCCATATCGACTTCAAATTCCATATCGAATTCGTAATCCATATCGAATTCGAAATCCATTTCGATTTCGAATTCCATTTCGATTTCGAAATCCATTTCGAATCCGAAATCCGTATTGAAATCAAAATCCATTTCTATTACAAATTCCATTTCGATTTCGAACTCCATTTCGATTTCGAAATCCATTTCGATTTCGAATTCCATTTCGGTTTCGAAATCCATTTCGATTTCAAAATCCATTTTGATTCCAAATTCCATATCGAATTCGAATTCCATTTCGATTTCGAATTCCATTTCGATTTCAAATTCCATATCGAGTTCAAATTCCATATCGAATTCGTAATCCATATCGAATTCGAAATCCATTTCGATTTCGAATTCCATTTCGATTTCGAAATCCATTTCGAATCCGAAATCCGTATTGAAATCCAAATCCATTTCTATTACAAATTCCATTTCGATTTCGAAATCCATTTCGATTTCGAAATCCATTTCGATTTCAAAATCCAATTCGCTTTCAAAATCCATTTCGCTTTCGAATTCCATTTCGATTTCGAAATCCAATTCGATTTCGAATTCCATTTCGATTTCGAAATCCATTTCGATTTCAAAATCCATTTTGATACCAAATTCCATATCGAATTCGAATTCCATTTCGATTTCGAATTCCATTTCAATTTCAAATTCCATATCGATTTCAAATTCCATATCGATTTCGAAAATCCATATCGAATTCGAAATCCATATCGAATTCGAAATCCATATCGATTTCGAAATCCATATCGAATTCGAAATCCATATCGAATTCGAAATCCATTTCGAATTCGAAATTCATATCGAATTCGAAATCCATATCGAATTCGAAATTCATATCGAATTCGAAATCCATATCGAATTCGAAATCCATTTCGAATTCGAAATTCATATCGAATTCGAAATCCATTTCGATATTCGAAATCCATATCGATTTCGAAATCCATTCGAACTTTCGAATTCCATTTCGATTTCGAAATCCAATTCGATATCCGAAATCCGTATTGAAATCAAAATCCATTTGTATTTCAAATTCCATTTCGATTTCGAAATCCATTTCGATTTCGAAATCCATTTCGATTTCAAATTCCATATCGATTTCGAAATCCATTTCGATTTCGAATTCCATTTCGATTTCGAAATCCATTTCGATTTCGAATTCCATTTCGATTTCGAAATCCATTTCGAATTCGAAATCCGTATTGAAATCAAAATCCATTTCTATTACAAATTCCATCTCGATTTCGAAATCCATTTCGATTTCGAAATCCAATTCGATTTCGAATTCCATTTCGGTTTCAAAATCCATTTCGATTTCAAAATCCATTTTGATACCAAAATCCATATCGAATTCGAATTCCATTTCGATTTCGAAATCCATTTCGATTTCAAATTCCATATCGACTTCAAATTCCATATCGATTTCGAAATCCATATCGAATTCGAAATCCATATCGAATTCGAAATCCATTTCGATTTCGAATTCCATTTCGATTTCGAAATCCATTTCGAATTCCGAAATCCGTATTGAAATCAAAAAAATTCATTTGTCCATTTCGAATTCGAAATCCCATTTCGATTTCGAAATCCATTTCGATTTCGAATTCCATTTCGATTTCAAATTCCATATCGATTTCGAAATCCATTTCGATTTCGAATTCCATTTCGATTTCGAAATCCATTTCGAATTCGAAATCCATATTGAAATCAAAATCCATTTCTATTTCGAATTCCATTTCGATTTCGAAATCCATTTCGATTTCGGAATTCCATTTCGATTTCGAAATCCATATCGATTTCGAATTCCATTTCGAATTCCATTTCGATTTCAAAATCCATTTCGATTTCGAATTCCATTTCGATTTCGAAATCCTATTCGATTATAAAATCCATTCAAAATCTTTCGAAATCCATTTCGGTTTCGAAATCCATTTCGATTTCAAAATCCATTTTGATGCCAAATTCCAATTCGAATTCCATTTCGATTTCGAATTCCATTTCGATTTCAAATTCCATATCGACTTCAAATTCCATATCGATTTCGGCATCCATATCGAATTCGAAATCCATATCGAATTCGAAATCCATTTCGAATTCGAAATTCCATATCGATTTCGAAATCCATATCGAATTCGAAATTCATATCGAATTCGAAATCCATTTCGAATTCGAAATTCATATCGAATTCGAAATCCATATTGATATCGAAATCCATATCGATTTCAAAATCCATTCAAAATCTTTCGAATTCCATTTCGATTTCGAAATCCAATTCGAATTCGAAATCCATATTGAAATCAAAATCCGTTTCCATTACTAATTCCATTTCGATTTCGAAATCCATTTCGATTTCGAAATCCATTTCGATTTCGAAATCCATTTCGATTTCAAAATCCAATTCGCTTTCGAATTCCATTTCGATTTCGAAATCCAATTCGATTTCAAAATCCATATCGAATTCGAAATCCATTTCGATTTCGAAATCCATTTCGATTTCGAATTCCATTTCGGTTTCGAAATCCATTTCGATTTCGAAATCCATTTTGAAACCGAATTCCATTTCGATTTCAAATTCCATATCGAATTCGAATTCCATTTCGATTTCGAATTCCATTTCGATGTTTCAAATTCCATATCGACTTCAAATTCCATATCGATTTCGGAATCCATATCGAATTCGAAATCCATATCGAATTCGAAATCCATTTCGAATTCGAAATTCATATCGAATTCGAAATCCATATCGAATTCGAAATCCATATCGAATTCGAAATCCATATCGAACTCGAAATCAATTTCGAATTCGAAATTCATATCGAATTCGAAATCCATATTGATATCGAAATCCATATCGATTTCAAAATCCATTCAAAATCTTTCGAATTCCATTTCGATTTCGAAATCCAATTCGAATCCGAAATCCATATTGAAATCAAAATCCGTTTTTATTACAAATTCCATTTCGATTTCGAAATCCATTTCGATTTCGAAATCCATTTCGATTTCGAAATCCATTTCGATTTTTAAATCCATTTCGATTTCGAAATCCATTTCGATTTCGAAATCCATTTCGATTTCAAAATCCATTTCGATTTCGAAATTCCATTTCGATTTCGAAATCCATATCGAATTCGAAATTCATATCGAATTCGATTTCGAAATCCATATTGATATCGAAATCCATATCGATTTCAAAATCCAATTCGCTTTCGAATTCCATTTCGATTTCGAAATCCAATTCGAATCCGAAATCCGTATTGAAATCAAAATCCATTTCTATTCCAAATTCCATTTCGATTTCGAAATCCATTTCGATTTCGAAATCCATTTCGATTTCAAAATCCATTTCGATTTCAAAATCCATTTCGATTTCGAAATCCGTATTGAAATCAAAATCCATTTCTATTCCAAATTCCATTTCGATTTCGAAATCCTTATCGATTTCAAAATCCATTTCGATTTCAAAATCCATTTGGATTTCGAATTCCATTTCGATTTCGAAATCCATTTCGATTTCGAATTCCATTTCGATTTCAAATTCCATATCGATTTCGAAATCCATATCGAATTCGTAATCCATATCGAATTCGAAGTCCATATCGAATTCCATTTCGAAATCCATTTTGATATCGAAATCCATATCGATTTCGAAATCCATATCGAATTCGAAATCCATATCGATTTCGAACTCCATTTCGATTTCGAAATCCATTTCGATTTCGAATTCCATTTCGGTTTCAAAATCCATTTTCGATACCAAAATCCATATCGAATTCGAATTCCATTTTAATTTCAAATTCCATTTCGATTTCGAAATCCATTTCGATTTCGAATTCCATTTCGATTTCAAATTCCATATCGACTTCAAATTCCATATCGATTTCGAAATCCATATCGAATTCGTAATCCATTTCGATTCGAAATCCATTTCGAATTCGAAATTCCATATCGAATTCGAAATCCATATCGAATTCGAAATTCATATCGAATTCGAAATCCATATCGAATTCGAAATTCCATTTCGATTTCAAATTCCATTTCGATTTCGAAATCCATTTCGATTCCGAAATCCGTATTGAAATCAAAATCCATTTCTATTACAAGTTCCATTTCGATTTCAAAATCCATTTCGATTTCGAAATCCATTTCGATTCAAAATCCATTTCGCTTTCGAATTCCATTTCGATTTCGAAATCCAATTCGATTTCAAAATCCATTCAAAATCTTTCGAACTCCATTTCGATTTCGAAATCCATTTCGATTTCGAATTCCATTTCGGTTTCGAAATCCATTTCGATTACAAAATCCATTTTGATACCTAATTCCATATCGAATTCGATTTCGATTTCAAATTCCATATCGACTTCAAATTCCATATCGATTTCGAAATCCATTTCGATTTCGAAATCCATTTCGATTTCGAATTCCATTTCGATTTCAAATTCCATATCGATTTCGAAATCCATGTCGAATTCGAAATCCATATCGAATTCGAAATCCATTTCGATTTCAAATTCCATTTCGATTTCGAAATCCATTTCGTAATCCGAAATCCGTATTGAAATCAAAATCCATTTCTATTACAAATTCCATTTCGATTTCGAAATCCATTTCGATTTCGAAATCCATTTCGATTTCAAAATCCAATTCGCTTTCGAATTCCATTTCGATTTCGAAATCCAATTCGATTTCGAAAATCCATTCAAAATCTTTCGAACTCCATTTCGATTTCGAAATCCATTTCGATTTCGAATTCCATTTCGATTTCGAAATCCATTTCGATTTCAAAATCCATTTTGATACCTAAAATCCATTTCGATTTCGAATTCCATATCGATTTCAAATTCCATATCGATTTCGAAATCCATATCGAATTCGAAATCCATATCGAATTCGAAATCCATTTCAGATTTCGAAATCCATATCGAATTCGAAATCCATATTGATATCGAAATCCATATCGATTTCGAAATCCATTCAAAATCTTTCGAATTCCATTTCGATTTCGAAATCCATTTCGAATTCGAAATCCGTATTGAAATCAAAATCCATTTCGATTTCAAATTCCATTTCGATTTCGAAATCCATTTCGATTTCGAAATCCATATCGAATTCGAAATCCATATCGAATTCGAAATCCATTTCGATTTCGAATTCCATTTCGATTTCGAAATCCATTTCGAATCCGAAATCCGTATTGAAATCAAAATCCATTTGTATTTCAAATTCCATTTCGATTTCGAAATCCATTTCGATTTCGAATTCCATTTCGATTTCAAATTCCATATCGATTTCGAAATCCATTTCGATTTCGAATTCCATTTCGAATTTGAAATCCGTATTGAAATCAAAATCCATTTGTATTTCAAATTCCATTTCGATTTCGAAATCCATTTCGATTTCGAATTCCATTTCGATTTCAAATTCCATATCGATTTCGAAATCCATTTCGATTTCGAAATCCATTTTGATTTCAAAATCCAATTCGATTTCGAATTCCATTTCGATTTCGAAATCCCTATTCGATTATCAAAATCCATTCAAAATCTTTCGAACTCCATTTCGATTTCGAAATCCATTTCGATTTCGAATTCCATTTCGATTTCGAAATCCATTTCGATTTAAACTTTATACCAAATTCCATATCGAATTCGAATTCGATTTCAATTAATCCATTTCGATTTCAAATTCCATATCGACTTCAAATTCCATATCGATTTCGAAATCCATATCGAATTCGTAATCCATATCGAATTCGAAATCCATTTCAAAATCCATTTCGAATTCGAAATTCATATCGAATTCGAAATTCATATCGAATTCGAAATCCATTTCGAATTCGAAATTCATATCGAATTCGAAATCCATATTGATATCGAAATCCATATCGATTTCAAAATCCATTCAAAATCTTTCGAATTCCATTTCGATTTCGAAATCCAATTCGAATTCGAAATCCATATTGAAATCAAAATCCATTTCCGATTTCAAATTCCATTTCGATTTCGAAATCCATTTCGATTTCGAAATCCATTTCGATTTCGAAATCCATTTCGATTTCGAAATCCATTTCGATTTCAAAATCCAATTCGCTTTCGAATTCCATTTCGATTTCGAAATTTTTTTTATTACAAATTCCATTTCGATTTCGAAATCCATTTCGATTTCGAAATCCATTTCGATTTCGAAATCCATTTCGATTTTTAAATCCATTTCGATTTCGAAATCCATTTCGATTCGAAATCCATTTCGATTTCAAAATCCATTTCGATTTCGAATTCCATTTCGATTTCGAAATCCATATCGAATTCGTAATTCATATCGAATTCGAATTCGAAATCCATATTGATATCGAAATCCATATCGATTTCAAAATCCATTTCGATTTCGAATTCCATTTCGATTTCGAAGTCCATTTCGAATTCGAAATCCGTATCGATGAATTCAAAATCCATTTCGATTTCAAATTCCATTTCGATTTCGAAATCCATTTCGATTTCGAAATCCAATTCCATTTCGATTTCAAATTCCATATCGATTTCAAAATCCATATCGATTTCGGAATCCATATCGAATTCGAAATCCATTATTCGAAATCATTTCGAATTCGAAATTTCGATTTATCGAATTCGAAATTCATATCGATTTCGTTCAAATCCATATCGAATTCGAAATCCATTTCGATTTCGAAATTCTTCGAATTCGAAATCCATATTGATATCGAAATCCATATCGATTTCAAAATCCATTTCAAATCTTTCGAATTCCATTTCGATTTCGAAATCCATTTCGAATCCGAAATCCATATTGAAATCAAAATCAAATTCCATTTCGATTTCAAATCCATTTCGATTTCGAAATCCATTTCGAATTCGAAATCCATTTCGATTTTAAATCCATTTCGATTTCGAAATCCATTTCGATTTCGAAATCCATTTCGATTTCAAAATCCATTTCGATTTCGAATTCCATTTCGATTTCGAAATCCATTTATTTCGAAATCCATATTCGAATTCGTAATTCATATCGAATTCGATATCAAATCCATATTGATATCGAAATCCATATCGATTTCGATTTCAAAATCCAATTCGCTTTCAAATTCCATTTCGATTTCGAAATCCATATCGAATTCGAAATCCGTATTGAAATCGAAATCCATTTCTATTCAAATTCCATTTCGATTTCGAAATCCATTTCGATTTCGAATTCCATTTCGATTTCAAAATCCATTTCGATTTCAAAATCCATTTCGATTTCGAAATCCGTATTGAAATCAAAATCCATTTCTATTCCAAATTCCATTTCGATTTCGAAATCCATATCGATTTCGAAATCCATTTCGATTTCAAAATCCATTTCGATTTCGAAATCCATTTCGAATTCGAAATCCATTTCGATTTCGAAATTCCATTTCGAATTCAAATTCCATATCGATTTCGAAATCCATATCGATTTCGTAATCCATATCGAATTCGAAATCCATATCGAAATCCATTTCGAAATCCATTTTGATATCGAAATCCATATCGATTTCGAAATCCATTTCGAATTCGAAATCCATATCGATTTCGAAATCCATTTCGATTTCGAAATCCATTTCGATTTCGAATTCCATTTCGATTTCAAAATCCATTTTGATTTCAAAATCCATATCGATTTCGAATTCCATTTAATTTCGAATTCCATTTCGATTTCGAAATCCATTTCGATTTCGAAATCCATATTCGATTCAAATTCCATATCGACTTCAAATTCCATATCGATTTCGAAATCCATATCGAATTCGAAATCCATATCGAATTCGAAATCCATTTCGAATTCGGAATTCATATCGAATTCGAAATCCATATCGAATTCGAAATCCATATCGATTTCGAAATCCATCATCCATATCGATTTCGAATCATTTCGATTTCAAATTCCATTTCGATTTCGAAATCCATTTCGAATTCGAAATCCGTATCGAATTCAAAATCCATTTCTATTACAAATTCCATTTCGATTTCGAAATCCATTTCGATTATCCATTTCGATTCAAAATTCCATATCGATTTCGAAATCCATATCGAATTTCGAAATCCATATCGATTTCGAAATCCATTCAAAATCTTTCGAAATCCATTTCGATTTCGAAATCCATTTCGAATTCGAAATCCATTTCGATTTCGAAATCCATTTCGATTACAAAATCCATTTTGATACCTAATTCCATATCGAATTCGATTTCGATTTCAAATTCCATATCGACTTCGAAATCCATATCGATTTCGAAATCCATTTCGATATTCGAAATCCATTTCGATTTCGAATTCCATTTCGATTTCGAATTCCATATCGATTTGAAATCGAAATCCATATCGAATTCGAAATCCATTTCGATTTCGAAATCCATTTCGATTCAAATTCCATTTCGATTTCGAATATCAATTCCGAAATCCATATCGAATTCGAAATCCATTTCTATTACAAATTCCATTTCGATTTCGAAATCCATTTCGAATTCGAAATCGAATCCAATTCGATTTCGAATTCCATTTCGATTTCGAAATCCATTTCGATTCGAAATCCATTCAAAATCTTTCGAACTCCATTTCGATTTCGAAATCCATTTCGAATTCGAAATCCGAAATCCATTTCGATACAAAATTCGATTTCAAATTCCATTTCGATTTCGAAATTCCATATCGATTTCAAAATCCATATCGATTTCGAAATCCATATCGAATTCGAAATCCATATCGATTTCGAAATCCCATATCGAATTCGAAATCCATATTGATATCGAAATCCATATCGATTTCAAAATCCATTCAAATCTTTTTCGAATTCCATTTCGATTTCGAAATCCAATTCGAATTCGAAATCCCGTATTGAAATCAAAATCCATTTCTATTTCAAATTCCATTTCGATTTCGAAATCCCATTTCGATTTCGAAATCCATATCGATTTCGTAATCCATATCGAATTCGAAATCCATTCGATTTCGAATTCCGTTTCGATTTCGAAATCCATTTCGAATCCGCAATCCGTATTGAAATCAAAATCAATTTCTATTTCAAATTCCATTTCGATTTCGAAATCCAAATCCATTTCGATTTCGAATTCCATTTGGATTTCAAATTCCATTTCGATTTCAAATTCCATTTCGATTTCAAATTCCGTATCAATTTTGAAATCCCGTATCGAATTCAAAATCCATTTGTATTTCAAATTCCATTTCGATTTCGAAATCCATTTCGATTTCGAATTCCATTTCGATTTCAAATTCCATATCGATTTCGAAATCCATTTCGATTTCGAATTCCATTTGATTTCAAAATCCAATTCGCTTTCGAATTCCATTTCGATTTCGAAAATCTATTCGATTATAAAATCCATTCAAAATCTT
>JAEIGH010000403.1:0-54799 GCA_018903575.1 Drosophila saltans
AGAGATATCGGTTTGGTCACAGTTAATCGCCCTAGGACTTTGCCGTGAGGCATTCGCAATTGCTCCTAGAATTAGACAACGTTATTGCTAGGAGGAAAAATCTACCTTCCCTGAGCACCTCCGGTAGGCTTCCGTATCAACCACGGCCCGCTTACCGACAACAATACCCATCAACCAATTTTTCTCCAAAGATTCAACAACCCCTCACCCTACGTAAACCATAGGGCCCCAGTCCCGTACCAGGACTCGTCGCCATCAAACGCGTACCGAGGTGGTCAACAGTTTAACAGACCGGCTATCAAAATGGAACCGGCGACCTTCGGGTCAGTCGAGGAACAGGTTCCCGAACCAGGTAACCGAAGGGGGCATCAAAAAGAAGCCCCAGTGAATCAACGAACCCGTTTAAGAAAGGGCACTATGTATTCCATGTAGAAGCACCAACTATGCCTGACCATAACGCGATAAATTACACCCCAAAGGGTACTGAGGGTACCCCAGACATTGAACCAACTTATGAAGAATTGCCGGTGACTCCTGCTACGGAAGGGGAGGAATGCGCGACGCATGAGACTCCACAACACCCCAGCGATCTTGTGATCCAAGATCAGATAAATTTTTATGGGCGTGGCCTCTCAAGCGTACCATACATAGAGTACGAAGATAGGAAGGGGGTAGTGCGTCAGTTTCTTATTGACACTGGCGCAAATAAGAACTTCATTGGTCAGGAACTATCTGACGAAACCTCGGCACCTACAAACCCCATTCCTAGTTCAGTCAGCCGGGGGCCCCATTAAAGTCTCAAAATCCACAACTGGTCCCTTTTTCGCCCCTTGGGGCAATAACTGTTTGCTCACATTTTACACACTACCAAACCTGAACAGCTTCGACGGAATCATCGGTGATGATACGTTAAGGCAAATAAAAGCTAAGATTGACAGAGAACTTTGATACCCTGACGATACAACCTGGGGTAGTTATACCCCTTCTAAACCGCAGATCAGCCCAACTAAATTTCCTTCTGGAAGAAGGCCATCCGAAAGAAGTCGGGCCTACCCTTGAAGCCCTGATTAACAAATTTTCCTCTGTTTTCGTGATCCCGTTGCCCCCATCTTAGAAACCCAAGTAAAAGCATCAATCCGCACTCGAACGGATGATCCCGTTTACAGTAGACCCTACCCTTACCCAGTCCACATGAGAGAAGAAGTCGAACGCCAAGTAGCGAAACTTCTCCATGATGGAATGATTCGACCATCGGAAAGCCCCTATAATGCCCCCGTCTGGGTGGTTCCAAAGAAACCAAAACCCAACGGAGAGAAACAATTCCGCATGGTAATTGACTATAAGAGGTTAAATGCTGTCACCATCGCCGATAAATACCCGATCCCCGACATTACTTCTACCCTAGCTAGCTTAGACAAAGCAAAATTCTTCACTACTATTAATTTAACTTCGGGATTTCACCAAATCCATTTGAACCCAGCGGACGTCCTCAAATCAGCTTTTTCGACCCTCAATGGGAAATACGAATTCCTAAGATTACCTTTTGGGCTTAAAAATGCCCCCGGAATTTTTCAAAGGATGATAGACGATGTACTCAGGGGGTACATCGGAAAATCTGCTATGTTTACATTGACGACATAATCGTCTTTAGCTCATCCTATGAGGACCACTGGTCAAACTTAACCGCTGTATTTACTAGACTCCGTGAAGTTGGCATACAGGTGAACCTCGAAAAGACACAAGTCCTACAAAAACAAGTAGAACTTCTGGGTTACATCGTAACAAGCGATGGTATTAAAGTCGATGACAAAAAAGTCAATGCAATCTTGAGTATACAACCTCCAAAGAACCTGAAGGAGCTTAAGTCTTTTCTGGGGATGGCCTCCTACTATAGGAAATTCGTAAAAGATTATGCTAGGATCGCAAAACCACTCACAAACCTGACGCGCATGGGTGGTGCGCAAGTTAAATCCTCACAGTCCAAAAGGGTAGCAGTTGTACTGAACGAGGAAGCAATGCAGGCATTCCGCGATCTAAAAACGCTTCTCTCCTCATCTGAGGTGCTAGCTTTCCCAGACTTCTCGAAACCCTTTCATCTCACAACAGATGCGTCAAACGTTGCCCTCGGGGCCGTCCTATCCCAAATCACAACAGGCAACGATAGGCCTATTACCTACCTCTCGAGGGCCCTTAACCGGACAGAAGAAAATTATGCTACTATCGAGAGAGAAATGTTAGCAATAATCTGGGCCCTAGACAACCTCAGAGCATACCTATATGGGGCCGCATCTCTGAAAATTTACACGGATCATCAGCCATTAATTTATGCCATGGGTAATAGTAATTTCAACGCCAAACTAAAGCGTTGGAAGGCTAGGATAGAAGAGTATAATTATGAACTAATCTATAAACCAGGGAAAGCAAACGTGGTAGCAGACGCACTTTCTAGAATTTCATACAACTCGACTGTCGAGATACCGAACCAAGTAAATTTGAATATCCTAGACACCCACGACACCGACTCACTGGCAACAATGCACAGCGCACTGCAGGACGCATCTGACCTCATCCCACATGTCGAGGTCCCCATTAACGCATTCAGGAACCAGATTATCTTTGACCCCTCCTGCTCAAGTTATTCGTGCGTCACGCCACATGCAGGTTTCACTCGTCATTTAGTCCCTATCAAAACCTTTACCGCAGTGGAATTAGACACGGCTCTGAAAAATTACCTCAGGCCATCTCTAATAAACGGTATTAAAATCCCGGATACGCACCTGCAACTTCTGCAAACGTGTTACCTCCACTCCTTTACAAGCTACAAACTTCGCGTTACGCAAAGATTGGTGACCGATTTGACCGATGACGACACGATTTGTGGAGTCATCACCGAGGAACACCAAAGAGCTCATAGAAACTCTAAAGAAATAAGACTTCAGCTATTAGAGCGGGTCTACTTCCCCAAAATGGCTAGTAAAATTAAAAACATTGTGGCAGCTTGCAAGACATGCAAGTTTCACAAATACGACAGACACCCTAACCAACCACTTCTGGAGCCCACACCCACTCCAACATACCCGTGCGAAATCCTGCACATCGATATCTTTGCGCTAGAAAAACAAAAATTCCTCAGCTGCATTGACAAATTTTCGAAGTTTGCCAAACTTTTTCCTATAGACTCAAAATCAGCACTCCACTTGCGTGAGAAGCTAGCAGAGGTGTTGCACTATTTCACGGCTCTCAGAATTCTCGTAACTGACAATGAACGAGGGCTCCTTTGCCCTACGGTTCTCAATTACCTGAATTTACTGAACATAGTCGTTTACCATACCCCTACACAACGGAGCGAGGTCAATGGTCAAGTGGAACGATTTCACTCGACATTCCTCGAAATCTATAGATGCCTTAAGGCCGAGTTTCCAACCCTCAGGGTATCGGAACTCGTACCCATGGCCGTCGATAGATATAATAACTCGATTCACTCCGTTATCAAAAGAAAGCCAGTTGATGTTTTCCTAGACAGGACTTCTAGGATAAACTATCAGGGCTTAACGGACTTTAGGCGTAACACTCTAGAAGACATTAGTGGACTAATAAAATCTAAACAGGAGGCAGTTATTCGCAGGCGCAATGTTGGGAAAAAAGAACAGACTAAATATAAACCTGGAGAAGAGGTTTTCGTTAGGAACAAGCAAATCCAAGGAAAAGAGAAAAAATTATTCAACCTAGAAGAGGTACTAGAGGATAGAAGGGCTACAGTAAAAACGAAGTCAGGGAAGATTTTCCATAAAGCTCATTTACGATCTAAAACAAAGAACAAGTAGGCAAGTAGGCAGGTGGTATACAAAACCTTAGCCTTAAGAAAATTCATATCATAAGCATTACTAACTCTCTTCATCTTAAAGGATGGCAATGGTGATGATGCGGCAGGCAAGTGCTGCCCATTTCTTCAACTATGACTCTCCGGTAATCCCCCTTCAGCAAGGATACGTTTGGCGAGTAAATGGCGTGTTTCGATTGATTCACGTCATAAATTTGCTGGAGTTCCAACAAGCAATCCGAACCACTCGAGAGGAAGCCGCTCTGCTGTCTGATCAACACATAAAGATGATAGCAAATCATTATCTAGACAAAGCGGAAGAAGATACTGAAAGGATGCTCTCCACACCGGCTCGGAAACCCCGGGCCATCGAATGGCTTGGCTCAGCTTGGAAATGGGTCGCTGGCTCTCCAGACGCAGCCGACTGGAACGCGGCCTTGAAGACCCAGGATAACCTTGTTGCAGGCAATAACCAACAAGTCCGCATCAACGAAAAACTTTTCGATGCCACGTATCGTACCATGGAAGCATTGAATGGATTAGTTGGCAAGGTCAACACTATAGATGGGGATGTTCATGCAGCCACGGCGACCCTTCATAAGGCCATGATTCTGGCACACCAGGTCCATGAGGTGACCAGAGCATGCCAATTAGCCAAGACGGGAGCAGTGAACTCGGACCTCTTAAATGCAAAAGAGGTGGATGACATCCTAACCGAAGTGTCAGGACTCCCGTACCAGAATGCAATCGAGGCCATTGAATTCTCCCGGCCAACGGTCGTATCTAATGGCACTTCCCTACTCTACGTCCTAGCCATACCTAAGGTGATGGATAGAAGATACAGATTGCTCCATCTACTTCCAACGATCCGCGAGGGCCGGAAACTCATCCTAGATGCCGACTTGGTAGCAGTCGACCCTGGTGAAACATACGAAGTCTTAGGAAATTGCCTCTCCATCGGCAACACAACAGTCTGCCAGGAGGCAAATCTACGCAAACTAAGCGAAGACAGCTGCATCCCACGACTCATCAAAGGTGGTGATGCGCAATGTCACTACCTGAGGGACACACAGGAAGCGGTGACTCTGATAGACGAGAGCACGGTGTTCCTCACTGGATTTAATGGGACAGTGACCACCTCCTCGGGGCAGCGCAGACTCCAGGGCTCTTTCATTGTCAAGCTGGAGAACGAAACGGTGATCATCGGAAAGAAAGCTTATTCTAGCCGGTCGCCATGCCGGCGGTCCTCTCCAACATAACAGCCACTGGATACACCCCGACTCTTCAATATGTCCACGAATTCTCCGTACAAAATTTGAAGAAATTATACAGCGTCTCGAGAAGACTCCAAGTATCCCTGGTAATTGAGGCCATCTGTGCTGCATGCGTAATCATCACGCTATACTTGGGCTGGAGGAAGATGACATCCACGAGAGGCCTAATGATGCCAGAGAAGGCCAACCCGGCGTCTTCACCCTAATCTGCGGGACGCAGATCTTTAGAGGGGGAGGAGTTAACACCATGCACTCTGCGAGTGCACACATCGGGCCCTTTCCCCTCTAACAACTTGCTGGCTAAGCATAATTTGCTAGCTCAGCATAAAAGCCCGACATAGCGACCGCTTGCGCAAGAGCCAAGGCGATGACACCGGATGCGCGTGTGACCGTTGGACGGCCACTTGCGCCAATTCAGCAATTCAAGGCCAGAGGGAGAGCTCTGGTGCTTCTGGGCCGTGGCAACGGCGGGCACTTCAGATTGAACCATCAAACCAAACACTTGTATAATAATTCAAATTTAGATATTAAATAAAATATTGTAATGTATTGGAATTCTTGGATACTTGTTTTCATTAGATAAATTGCGTTTCAAATCCTTACCCGGTGGTAAGGTGACTTCCATATCATGATATGGAAGTTAACTTGGATATCGAACTCCATAGGGATATCGAAATCGTTATGGATATTGAAATCGAAATGGATATCGAAATACATACGGATATCGAAATCCAAATGGATATCGAAATCCATAGGGATATCGAAATCCATATGGATATCGAAATCCATAGGGATATCGAAATCGATATGGATATTGAAATCGAAATGGATATCGAAATGGAAATGGATATCGAAATCCATAGGGATATCGAAATCGATATGGATATTGAAATCGAAATGGATATCGAAATCGAAATGGATATCGAAATCCATAGGGATATCGAAATCCAAAGGGATATCGAAATCCATAGGGATATCGAAATCGAAATGGATATCGCTATAGAAATCATTAGGGATACCGAAATCGATATGGATATCGAAATCCATATGGATATCGAAATCCATATGGATATCGAAATCCATAGGGATATCGAAATCGATATGGATATTGAAATCAAAATGGATACCGAAATCGATATGGATATTGAAATCGAAATGGATATCGAAATCGAAACGGTATCCATATCGATTTCGATATCCCTTTTCATTTCGATATCCGTAAGGATTTCGATATCCATATCAATTTCGGCATCCATATCGATTTAAATATCCATATCGATTTCGATATCCATATCGATTTCGGTATCCATTTTGATTTCAATATCCATATCGATTTCGATATCCCTATGGATTTCGATATCCATATGGATTTCGATATCCATATGGATTTCGATATCCATATCGATTTCGGTATCCCTAATGATTTTTATAGCGATATCCATTTCGATTTCGATATCCCTATGGATTTCGATATCCCTTTGGATTTCGATATCCCTATGGATTTCGATATCCATTTCGATTTCGATATCCATTTCGATTTCAATATCCATATCGATTTCGATATCCCTATGGATTTCGATATCCATTTCCATTTCGATATCCATTTCGATTTCAATATCCATATCGATTTCGATATCCCTATGGATTTCGATATCCATATGGATTTCGATATCCCTATGGATTTCGATATCCATATCGATTTCAATATCCGTATGTATTTCGATATCCATTTCGATTTCAATATCCATATCGATTTCGATATCCCTATGGAGTTCGATATCCATATGGATTTTGATATCCATATGGATATCGATATCCATATCGATTTCGGTATCCCCATTATATTTATTTCGATATCAATTTCGATTTCGATATCCCTATGGATTTCGATGTCCCTATTGATTTCGATATCCCTATGGATTTCGATATCCCTATCGATTTCGGTATCCCTATGGATTTCAATATCCATATTGATTTCCATATCCCTATGGATTTCGATATCCATATCGATTTCAATATCCATATCGATTTCGATATCCCTATGGATTTCGATATCCCTATGGATTTCGATATCCATATTGACTTCGATATCCATACGGATTTCGATATCCATATGGATTTCAATATCCAAATGGATTTCGATATCCATATGGATTTCGATATCCCTCTGGATTTCGATATCCATATGGATTTCGGTGTCCATATCGATTGCAATATCCATATAGACTTCGATATTCCTATGGATTTCGATATCCCTATCGATTTCGGTATCCCTATGGATTTCAATATCCATATTGATTTCGATATCCCTAATGGATTTCGATATCGATATCCATATCGATTTCGATATCCATATGGATTTCGATATCCATATGGATTTCGATATCCATATGGATTTCAATATCCATATGGATTTCGATATCCATATCGATTTCGATATCCATATGGATTTCGATATCCATATGGATTTCGATATCCATATGGATTTCGATATCCATATCGATTTCGATATCCATATCGATTTCGATATCCATATGGATTTCGATATCCATATCGATTTCGATATCCCTATGGATTTCGATATCCATATCGATTTCAATATCCATATCGATTTCGATATCCCTATGGATTTCGATATCCATTTCGATTTCAATATCCATATCGATTTCGATATCCCTATGGATTTCGATATCCATTTCGATTTCAATATCCATATCGATTTCGATATCCCTATGGATTTCGATATCCATATGGATTTCGATATCCATATCGATTTCGATATCCCTATGGATTTCGATATCCCTATGGATTTCGATATCCATATGGATTTCGATATCCATATGGATTTCGATATCCATATGGATTTCAATATCCATATGGATTTCGATATCCATATGGATTTCGATATCCCTATGGATTTCGATATCCATATGGATTTCGGTATCCATATCGATTTCAATATCCATATCGATTTCGATATCCCTATGGATTTCGATATCCATATCGATTTCGGTATCCATATGGATTTCGATATCCCATATGGATTTCGATATCCCTATGGATTTCGATATCCATATCGATTTCGATATCCATATCGATTTCGATATCCATATGGATTTCGATATCCATATGGATTTCGATATCCATATCGATTTCGATATCCATATGGATTTCGATATCCATATGGATTTCGATATCCATATATTTCGATTTCGATATCCATTTCGATTTCGATATCCTATGGATTTCGATATCCATATGGATTTCGATATCCATATGGATTTCGATATCCATATCGATTTCGATATCCATATCGATTTCGATAATATCCATATCGATTTCGATTTCAATATCCTATGGATTTCGATATCCCTATGGATTTCGATATCTTCGATTTCGATATCCCTATGGATTTCGATATCCATATGATATCGATTTCGATATCCATATCGATTTTCGATATCCTTTAATCCATATCGATTTCAATATCCCATATGGATTTCGATATCCCTAATGGATTTCGATATCCATATCGATTTCGATATCCATATGGATTTCGATATCCCTATCGATTTCCATATGGATTTCGATACCATATCGATTTCGATATCCATATCGATTTCGATATCCATATCGATTTCGATATCCTATGGATTTCGATATCCATTGATTTCGATATCCATATGCGATTTCGATATCCATATCGATTTCGATATCCTATTCATATGGATTTCGATTCGATATATCCATATCGATTTCGATATCCATATCGATTTCGATATCCTTATTGATTTCGATATCCCTATGGATTTCGATATCCATATCGATTTCGATATCCCTATGGATTTCGATATCCCTATGGATTTCGATATCCATATGGATTTCGATATCCCTATGGATTTCGATATCCCTATGGATTTCGATATCCCTATGGATTTCGATATCCCTATGGATTTCGATATCCCAATGGATTTCGATATCCATATGGATTTCGATATCCCTATGGATTTCGATATCCATATGGATTTCGATATCCCTATGGATTTCGATATCCCTATGGATTTCGATATCCCTATGGATTTCGATATCCCTATGGATTTCGATATCCCAATGGATTTCGATATCCATATGGATTTCGATATCCCTATGGATTTCGATATCCATATGGATTTCGATATCCATATGGATTTCGATATCCATATCGATTTCGATATCCATATGGATTTCGATATCCCTATGGATTTCAATATCCATATGGATTTCGATATCCCATATGGATTTCGATATCCCTATGGATTTCGATATCCATATCGATTTCGATATCCCTATGGATTTCGATATCCCATATCGATTTCGATATCCATCTCGATTTCGATATCCCTATGGATTTCGATATCCCTATGGATTTCGATATCCATATCGATTTCGATATCCATATGATTTCGATATCCCTGTGGATTTCGATATCCATATCGATTTCGATATCCATATCGATTTCGATATCCCTATGGATTTCGATATCCCTATGGATTTCGATATCCCTATCGATTTCGATATCCCTATGGATTTCGATATCCATATGGATTTCGATATCCATATCGATTTCGATATCCCTATGGATTTCGATATCCATTTCGATTTCGATATCCATATGGATTTCGATATCCCATATCGATTTCGATATCCATATCTATGGATTTCGATATCCATATCGATTTCGATATCCCTATGGATTTCGATATCCATATGGATTTCGATATCCATATCGATTTCGATATCCCATATGGATTTCGATATCCCTATGGATTTCGATATCCCTATGGATTTCGATATCCATATGGATTTCGATATCCATATGGATTTCGATATCCATATGGATTTCGATATCCATATGGATTTCGATATCCCTATGGATTTCGATATCCCTATGGATTTCGATATCCATATCGATTTCGATATCCATATAGATTTCGATATCCCTATGGATTTCGATATCCCTATGGATTTCGATATCCATATGGATTTCAATATCCATATCGATTTCGATATCCCTATGGATTTCGATATCCATATCGATTTCAATATCCATATAGATTTCGATATCCCTATGGATTTCGATATCCATATCGATTTCGATATCCATATCGATTTCGATATCCCTATGGATTTCGATATCCATATGGTTTTCGATATCCATATGGATTTCGATATCCATATGGATATCGATATCCCTATGGATTTCGATATCCATATTGATTTCGATATCCCTATGGATTTCGATATCCATATCGATTTCGATATCCCATATCGATTTCGATATCCATATCGATTTCGATATCCATATCGATTTCGATATCCCTATGGATTTCGATATCCCATATGGATTTCAATATCCCTATCGATTTCGATATCCCGTATGGATTTCGATATCCCTATGGATTTCGATATCCATATCGATTTCAATATCCATATCGATTTCGATATCCCTATGGATTTTCGATATCCCTATGGATTTCGATATCCCATATCGATTTCGATATCCCTATGGATTTCGATATCCATATCGATTTCGATATCCCTATGGATTTCGATATCCCTATGGATTTCGATATCCATATCGATTTCGATATCCCATATCGATTTCGATATCCCTATGGATTTCGATATCCCTATGGATTTCGATATCCCTATCGATTTCGATATCCATTATGGATTTCGGATATCCCTATGGATTTCGATATCCATAGTCGATTTTCGATATCCATATCGATTTCGATATCCCTATGAATTTCGATATCCACTATGGGACATCGATATCCCATATCGATTTCGATATCCCTAAGGATTTCCGATATCCCATGATGGATTTATCGATAGCGCAATGAATTTCGATATCCCTAGGGATTTCGATATCCCTTAGGGATTTCAATATCCATATGGATTCTCGATATCCCTATGGATTTCGATATCCATATGGATTTCGATATCCATATCGATTTCGATATCCCTAAGGATTTCGATATCCCATATCGATATCGAAATCCTTTATGGATATCGGATATCCATTGCGATATCAAAATCCCGATAGGGTTATGGAAATCCCTAGGATGGATTTCGAAATCGCTATGTGATTTATTGAAATCCATATGGATATCAAAATCGATATGGATATTCGAAGATCGATATGGATATCGATATTCACAAGGATCATCGATATCCATAAGGATTTCGAAATCCATATGGGATTTCGATATCCCATAGGGGATTATCGAAATCAGTATGGATTTTGAAATCCCAAATCGATATCGAAATCCCAATGGATATCGAAATCCAGCCATGGGATTCGATATCACAAGTAGTGGATATCAGCGAAAATCAATATGGATTCGAAATCCCAAGGTGGAATTTCGAAATCCCATAGGGATTTCGAAATCGAAATGGATTTCGATATCCAAGGCGGGATTTCGAAATCCGTGCGGATATCGAAAGTCCATATCGATATCGAAATCCCAATGGATATCGAAATCCATATGGATATCGAAATCCACATGGATATCAAAATATCCATCAAGGGATTTCGAAATCCCATATGGATTTTCGAAATCCCTATGGATTTCGAAATCCGCCAAAATGGAAAACTCGATATTCTCTATGGATGCCGGAAATGATCCTTATTTGGGATATCGAAATCCAAATGGATATCGATATCCCTTTTGATTTCGATATCCATTTCGCTTTCAATATCCATATCGATTTCAATATCCCATATGGATTTCGACTATCCATATGGATTTCGGAATCCCTATCGATTTCGATATCCATATCGATTTCAATGTCCCTATGAATTTCGACATCCCTAAGGGATTTCGATATCCCATTTCGATTTCGGTATCCCTTTCGATTTCGACATCCATTTCGATTTCGAAACAATCCCTATGGATTTCGATATCCATTTTAATTTCGGTATCCATACCGATTTCAATATCCCTATGGATTTCGATATCCCTGTGGATATTCCATATCCAATTCGATATCGACATCCGATATCGATGTCAAAATCCATATCGATTTTGGGAAAGTCTATTATGTGTTGATCAAAATGCCTCGGAATGGATTTCGAAATCTATAGAGATATCGAAATCAAAGATCCTAAAGTCGGGATATCGAAATCCCATATGGAGATCGAAAACCATATGGATATCGATATCCAAAAGGGATATCGAAATCCCCATGGATTTCGATATCCATGTCGATTTCGGTATCCATAATGATTTTTCGATATCCCTTTCGATTTTCGATATCCCTATGGATTTCAATATCCCACGATTTCGATATCCCTATGGATTTCGATATCCATATCGATTTCGATATCCATTTCGATTTCGACATCCCTAAGGGATTTCGATATCCATATGGGATTTCGATATCCATATGCGCTTCGATATTCATATCGATTTCGATATCCCATATGGATTTCGATATCCATATTGATTTCGATATTCCCTTTCGATTTCAATATTCATATCGATTTCTATATCCCTATGCGATTTCGATATCCCTATGGACTTCGATATCACTTATGGGATTTCGATATCCATTTCGATTTCAATATCCATATGAATTTCGATATCCCTATGGGATTTCGATATCCATATGGATTTCGATATCCATATGGATTTCGATATCCATGTGGATTTCGATATCCCTATGGATTTCGATATCCCATATGGATTTCAAATTATCCATATCGATTGCAATATCTATATCGATTTCAATATTTCTATGGATTTCGATATCCCTGTCGATTTCGACATCCCTATGGATTTCGATATCCATATTGATTTCGATATCCCTTTTGGATTTCGAAATCCTTGTATGGATGTCGGATATCCCTTGCTGATATCAAAATCCTGAGATCGAAATCGATATCCATGCTGATTTCGAAATCCATAAGGATATCGAAATCCATAAGGATATTGAAATCCCTAATGATATCGATATCCATATCCATTTCGATTTCGATATCCTCATGGATTTCGATATCCATATCGATATCGAAATCCCTATAAATATCAATCCCAAGGGATATCGAAATCGATATGAGTATTGAAATCGAAATGGGGTATCGAGTACATATGGTTGAAATCCATGAGATTATCGAAATCCCTTATGAATAATCCCTTATATCGAGAATCCCATAGGTATCGAAATCCGATGTAATTTATCGAAATCCGCTTGTAGTTGAGTCCATAGGGAAGTTATCGAAATCGATATGAATATTCAAATCGATATGAATATCGAAATCCATAGAGAGATATCGAAATCAATATGGATATTGAAATCCATAGGGATATCGAAATCATTATGGATATTGAGAAATCGAGAGTAATATCGAAATCCATAGGGATATCGAAATCGATATGGATATTGAAATCCGAAATGAATATCAATCCCTTTAGGGATATCGAGATCGATATGGATATTTAAGTCGAAATGAATATATCGAAATCGAAATGAATATCGAAATCTATAGGGATATCGAAATCCAAAAAATCGAAATCCAAGGGATATCCGAAATCCGCAGAGATTTCGAGAAATACATATGGATATCGAAATCCCGCCAGGAATATCGAAAAATCATTATGAATATTGAAATCGAAATGGATATCGAAATCCCCGAAACGGTATCCCATATCGATGTCCTTTTTCATTTCGATATCCGTACGGATTTCGATATCCATATCATTCGGCATCCATATCGATTTAAATATCCATATCGATTTCGATATCCATATCGATTTCGGTATCCATTTGATTTCAATATCCATATGGATTTCGATATCCATATGGTTTCGATCCATATGGATTTCCATAGCGATATCCATTTCGATTTCATCTCCTATGGTTTTCGATATCCCTTTGGATTTCGATATCCCTATGGATTTCGATATCATTTCATTTCGATATCCATTTCGATTTCAATATCACTTATCGATTTCGATATCTATGGACTGGAAACATCATTTCCATTTCAAATATCTATTTCGATTTCAATATCCATATCGATTTCGATATCCCTATGGATTTCGATATCCATAAGTTCGATATCCTATGGTTCAATTAACCCTTCTCGATTTCGATATCCCTATGGATTTCGATATCCATATGGATTGCGATATCTCTATGGATTTCGATATCCATATCGATTTCCGATATCCCTATTCATTTCGATATCCCTATGGATTTCGATATCCCATATCGATTTCGATATCTATGGATTTCGATATCCCTATGGATTTCGTTATCCCTTTGGATCTCGATATCCCTATCGTTTCGATATCCCATATGGTTTTAGATATCCATATCGATTTCGATATCACTATGGATTTCGATATCCCATATGGATTTCGATATCCAAGAAGAGGATAATCTTGTATATTCCCTTGGATTTCGATATCCATATCGATTACGATATCCATACGGATTTAGATATCCATATCGGTTTCGATATCCCTTTAGATTTCGATATCCCTATGGATTTCGATATCCTATATTGATTTCGGTGTCCATATCGGTTGCGATATCCATATGGATTTCGTTATCCCTTTGGATTTCGATATCCATATCATTCGATATCCCTATTATTTCGATATCCATACCTGTACACGATAACTCCATTCCATTTCGATATCCCTATGGATTTCGATATCCCTATGGCTTTCGATATCCATATGGATTTCGATATCCCTATGGATTTATATCGATATCCATTTCGGTATCCCTATGCATTTCGATATCCATATCGATTTCGATATCCCTATGGATTTCGATATCCCTATCGATTTCGATATCCATATCGATTTCGATATCCCTATGGATTTCGGTATCCCTATGGATTTCGATATCCCTATGGATTTCGATATCCCTTGGATTTTCGATATCCATTTTCATTTCGATATCCATATCGATTTCGATATCCCTTTGGATTTCGATATGCATATCGATTTCGATATCCCTATGGATTTCGATATCCCCTTATGGATTTCGATATCCATTTGGATTTCGATATCCCATATCGATTTCGATCCTTGTGATTTCGGTATCCCTATGGATTTCGATATCCGATGGATTTCGATATCCATATCGATTTCGATATCCCCTATGGATTTCGATATCCATATCGATTTCGATATCCATATCGATTTCGATATCCCTATGGATTTTCGATATCCATATCGATTTTGATATTCATTTCGATTTCATATCCCTATGGATTTCGATATCCCTATTGATTTCGATATCCATATTCGATTTCGATATCCATACCGATTTCGATATCCCTATGGATTTCGATATCACTATGGATTTCGATATCCATGTCGATTTAGATATCCCTATGGATTTCGATATCCATATCGATTTCGATATCCCTATGGATTTCGATATCCATGTCGATTTCGATATCCCTATGGATTTCGATATCCATATCGATTTCGATATCCCTATGGATTGCGATACCTATGGATTTCGACATCCCTATGGATTTCGATATCCATATCGATTTCGATATCCCTATGGATTTCGATATCCCTATGATTTCGATATCCCTATGGATTTTCGATATCCCTATGATTTCGATATCCATATCATTTCGATATCCCTATGGATTTCGATATCCCTATGGATTTCGATATCCATATCGATTTCGATATCCATATCGATTTCGATATCCCTATGGATTTCGATATCCATGATCATTTCGATATCCCTTTCGATTTCGATATCCATATCGATTTCGATATCCCTATGATTTCGATATCCATATCGATTTCGATATCCCTATCGATTTCGATATCCCTATCGATTTCGATATCCCTTATCGATTTCGATATCCCTATGGATTTCGATATCCCTATGGATTTCGATATCCATATCGATTTCGATATCCATATCGATTTCGATATCCCTATGGATTTCGATATCCCTATGGATTTCGATATCCCATATGGATTTCGATATCCCTATGGATTTCGATATCCCTATGGATTTCGATATCCCTATCGATTTCGATATCCCCTATGGATTTCGATATCCATTTCGATTTCGATATCCCTATGGATTTCGATATCCCTATGGATTTCGATATCCATATCGATTTCGGTATCCATATCGATTTCGATATCCCTATGGATTTCGATATCCCTATGGATTTCGATATCCCTATGGATTTCGATATCCATATCGATTTCGATATCCCTATGGATTTCGATATCCATATCGATTTCGATATCCATATCGAATTTCGATATCCCTATCGATTTCGATATCCCTATCGATTTCGATATCCATATCGATTTCGATATCCCTATGGATTTCGATATCCATATGGATTTCGATATCCATATCGATTTTCGATATCCCTATGGATTTCGATATCCCTATCGATTTCGATATCCAGTTCGATTTCGATATCCCTATTGATTTCGATATACATATCGATTTCGATATCCCTATGGATTTCGATATCCATATCGATTTCGATATCCCTATGGGATTTCGATATCCCTATCGATTTCGATATCCCATATGGATTTCGATATCCATATCGATTTCGATATCCCTATGGATTTCGATATCCATATCGATTTCGATATCCATATGGATTTCGATATCCATATCGATTTCGATATCCCTATGGATTTCGATATCCCTATTGATTTCGATATCCATATCGATTTCGATATCCCTATGGATTTCGATATCCATATGGATTTCGATATCCCTATGATTTCGATATCCCTATCGATTTCGATATCCCTATGGATTTCGATATCCATATCGATTTTCGATATCCATATCGATTTCGATATCCCTATGGATTTCGATATCCCTATGGATTTCGATATCCCTATGGATTTCGATATCCGTATGGATTTCGATATCCATATCGATTTCGATATCCATATGGATTTCGATATCCATATCGATTTCGATATCCCTATGGATTTCGATATCCATATGGATTTCGATATCCATATCGATTTCGATATCCCTATTGATTTCGATATCCATATCGATTTCGATATCCCTATGGATTTCGATATCCATATGGATTTCGATATCCATATCGATTTCGATATCTATATCGATTTCGATATCCCTTTGGATTTCGATATCCATATCGATTTCGATATCCCTATGGATTTCGATATCCATATCGATTTCGATATCCATATCGATTTCGATATCCCTATGGATTTCGATATCCATATGGATTTCGATTCCCTATGGTTTTCGATATCCCTATCGATTTTCAAATACCCATATGGATTTCGATATCCATATCGATTTCGGTATCCCTATGAATTTCGATATCCATATCGATTTCGATATCCATTTCGATATCCCTATGGATTTTGATATTCATATCGATTTCGATATCCCTATGGATTTCGATATCCATTTTGATTTCGATATCCATATCGATTTCGATATCCCTATGGATTTCCATATCCATATCGATTTTGATATCCTAGAGGATTTCGATATCCCTTTCAATGTCGATATCCATATCGATTTCGATATCCCTATCGATTTCGATATTCTATGGATTTCGATATCCGTGTCAATTTCGATATCCCTATCGATTTCGATATCCATATCGATTTTTGATATCCTTATAAATTTCGGTATCCATATCGATTTTGATATCCCTATGGATTTCGATATCGCATATCGATTTCCCGATATGCCTATGGATTTCGATATCCATGTGGATTTCGATATCCCTATGGATTTTGATATCCTTTGGATTTCATATCCATGTCGATTCTAGCTATCCTATGGATTTCGATATTCATTGTGGATTTCGATATCCCTATGGCCTTTCGATATCCCATGGATTTTCGATATCCCTATGGATTTCGATATCCCTATGGATTTCGATATCCCATTCGATTTCGATGTCCCTATGGATTTCTATATCCATATCGATTTCGATATCCCTATGGATTTCGATATCCATATCGATTCGATATCCCATATGGGATTTCGATATCCCTATGGATTTCGATATACCATATGGATTTCGATATCCATATCGATTTCGATATCCCTATGGGATTTCGGTATCCCTATGGATTTCGATATCACCATATCGATTTCGATATTCCTATGGATTTCGATATCCCTATGGATTTCGATATCCATATCGATTTCAATATCCCTATGGATTTTCGATATCCATAGGGGATTTTCGATATTCCATATGGATTTTCGATATCCCTATGGATTTCGATATCCCTAATGGATTTCGATATTCATATCGATTTCGGTATCCCTATGGATTTCAATATCCACATCGATTTCGATATCCATATAGATTTCGATATCCCTATTGATTTCGATATCCCTATCGATTTCGATATCCCCTCTGGATTTCGATATCCGTATCGATTTCGATATCCATATCGATTTTCGATATCCCATATCGATTTCGATATCCCTATGGATTTCGATATCCATATCGATTTCCGATATCCCTATGGATTTCGATATCCCTATGGATTTCGATATCCCTATGGATTTCGATATCCCTATGGATTTCGATATCCCTATCAATTTCGGTATCCCAATGGATTTCGATATCCATATCGATTTCGGTATCCCTTTGGATTTCGTGGTCCATAGCGATTTCGGTATCCCTTTCGATTTCGATACCATATCGATTTCGATATCCCATGGATTTCGATATCCATATCGATTTCGATATCCCTATGGATTTCGATATCCATATTCAATTTCGGTATTCATATCGATTTCGAATATCCTTTATGGGATTTCGATATCCCTATCGATTTCCCGATATCCCATATTGATTTCTCGATATCCCTATGGATTTCGATATCCATATTGATTTCGATATTCCTATGGTTTTCGATATGCCATATCGATTTCGATATCCCTATGGATTTCTATATCTTTTTCATATGGATTTCGATATCTCTATGGGATTTTCGATATCCTTATCAATTTCGGTATCCCTATCGATTTCGATAAGTCCATATCGATTTCGATATCCGTATGGATTTCGATATCCGTAGGGATTTCGATATCCATATCGATTTCGCAGATCCACAGAGCTCGATTTTCGATATGCCTATGGGATTTCGATATCCATATCCAATTTCATTAGTCCTTATCGATTTCGATATCCATATCGATTTCATTATCCCTATTGATTTCTTGTATCCTTCTCGATTTCGATATCCCCATGGATTTCGATATCCATTGATTTTCGATATCTCTGTGGATTTCTATATCCATATCGTTTCGATATCCCTATGGATTTTTATTTCCATATCGTTTCGATATTCCATATGGATTTTCGATATCCATATGGATTCATTTATCCCTATGGATTTCGATATCCATATCGGATACTTCATCGATATCCATATCCGATTTCGATATCCCCATGGGATTTCGATATCCCTTTCGATTTCGGTATCCCTATCGATTTCGATATCCCATTTCGATTTCGATATCCATATTGTTTTCGATATCCCTATGGATTTCGATATCCATATCGATTTCGACATTCTTATTGATTTCGATATCCCTTTGGATTTCGATATCTCTATCGATTTCGGTATCTCAGCGATTTCTTATATCCCCATCGATTTCGATATACCATATCGATTTCGATATCCATATCGATTTCGATATCCCATATCGATTTCGATATCCCTATTGATTTAGATTATCCATATCGATTTCGAAGTCCCCATGGTTCGATATCCCTCTGATTTCGATATCTCACTTGGTTTCCGATATCCTATATCGATTTCGGTATCCCTATGGATTTTGATATACATATCGATTTCGATATCCCTATGGATTTCGGTATCCATATCAATTTCGGTATCCATATCGATTTTAATATCAATATCGATTTCGATGTCCCTATGGATTTCGATATCCATATCGATTTCAATATCCCTATGGATTTTGATATCCCTATGGAGTTCGATATGCATATCGATTTCGATATCCCTATCCCTATGGATTTCGATATCCATTTCAATATTGATATCCATATCGTTTCAATATCCATATCGAACATTCTATTCCTATGGATTTCGATATCCATATCGATTTCGATATCCCTAAGGATTTCGATATCCCTATGGATATCGAAATCCATATGGATATCGAAATCCCTGTGGATATCGATATCCATATCGATTTCGATATCCCTATCGATTTCGATATCCTATGGGATTTCGATATCCATATCGATTTCGATATCCCTATGGATTTCGATATCCATATCGATTTCGATATCCATATGTGATTTCGATATCCCTATCGATTTCAATATCCATATCAATTTCGATATCCCTATGGATTTCGATATGCATTTTTGATTTCGATATCCCTATGGATTTCGATATCCATATGGATTTCGATATCCCTATGGATTCGATATCCGTATGAATTTTCGGTATCCATATCGATTTCGATATCCATATGGATTTTGACCTCCCTATCGATTTCGGATATCCTTAATGATTTCGATATAACCATATCGATTTTCGATATATTCATGGATTCAATATCCTTATCGAATTCGATATCCCTTTGGATTTCGATATCCATATCGATTTCGATATCCCTAACAAATTCGGCATCCATATCGTTTTCGCTATCCCTATGGATTTTGTATATCCCTATGGATTTCGATATCCCTATCGATTTGGATAATCCTATGGATTTCGATATCCATATCGATTTCTGATATCCGCATGGATTTCAATATCGCATATCGATTCGATATCCCTATTGATTTCTATATCGAATATCCATTTTTCGATTTCCATGTGAATTTCGGTATCCCATATCGATTTCGATATCCCCTTTGGATTTCGATATCCCTATGGATTTCGATATCCTTATCGGCCCTCGGCATCCCTATCGATTTAGATATCCCCTATCGATTTTTATATTACTTCTGATTTCGATATCCTTATCGATTTCGGTATCCCCATGGATTTCGACTATCCTTATCGATTTCGTATCCCTATCATTCCGGTATCCCCTAAATTTCAATATCGATATCCATATCGATTTCGATATCCCTATGGATTTCGATATCCACATCTTTTTCGGTATCCATATGGATTTCGATATCCTTCATATCTATTTGGATATCCATATCGATTTCGATATCCATATCGATTTCGATATCCCTTATGGATTTCAATATCCATTTCGATATCCCTATGGATTTCGATATCCATATGGATTTCGATATCCCTATGGATTTCGATATCCATATCGATTTTGGTATCCCTATGGATTTCGATATCCCTATGGATTTCGATACCTATGGATTTCGATATCCGTATCAATTTCGATATCCATATCGATTTCGATATCCCTATGGATATCAATATCCACATCGATTTCGATATCCCTATGGATTTCGACATCCATATCAATTTTGGTATCCATATAGATTTTGGTATCCATATCGATTTCGATATCCCTATGGATTTCGATATCCATGTCGGTTTCGATATCCCTATGGATTTCGATATCCCTATGGATTTCGATACCTATGGATTTCGATATCCGTATCAATTTCGATATCCATATCGATTTCGATATCCCTATGGATTTCAATATCCACATCGATTTCGATATCCCTATGGATTTCGATATCCATATCAATTTTGGTATCCATATAGATTTCGATATCCATATCGATTTCGATATCCATATCGATTTCGATATCCCTATGGATTTCGATATCCATTTCGATTTCGATATCCATATCGATTTCGATATCCATATCAATTTTGGTATCCATTTCGATTTCGATATCCATATTGATTTCGGTATCCATATCGATTTCGATATCCATATGGATTTCGATATCCATATCGATTTCGATATCCATATCGATTTCGATATCCCTATCGATTTCGATATCCCTATGGATTTCGATATCCCTATCGATTTCGATATCCATACCGATTTCGATATCCCTATGGATTTCGATATCCCTATCGATTTCGATATCCCTATGGATTTCGATATCTCTATCGATTTCGATATCCATATCGATTTCGATATCCATATCGATTTCGATTTCGATATCCATATCAATTTTGGTATCCATTTCGATTTCGATATCCATGTCGATTTCGGTATCCATATCGATTTCGATATCCATATCGATTTCGATATCCCTATGGATTTCGATATCCCTATGGATTTCGATATCCCTATCGATTTCGATATCCCTTATCGATTTCGATATCGATATCGATTTCGTATCCCTATGGATTTCGATATCCCTCTGCATTTCGATATCCCTATGCATTTCGATATCCACATCGATTTCGATATCCACATCGATTTCGGTATCCCTATGGATTTCGATATCTCTATGGATTTCGATATCCCTATGGATTTCGATATCCCTATCGATTTCGATATCCCTATGGATTTCGATATCTCTATGGATTTCGATATCCCTATGGATTTCGATATCCCTATGGATTTCGATATCCCTATGGATTTCGATATCCCAATGGATTTCGATATCCACATGGATTTCGATATTCCATATCGATTTCGATATCCCTATGGATTTCGATATCCATATGGATTTCGATATCCCTATGGATTTCGATATTCATATCGATTTCGATATTCATATCGATTTTCGATATCCCTATGGATTTCGATATCCCTATGGATTTCGATATCCCATATGGATTTTCGATATCCCTATGGATTTCGATATCCATATCGATTTCGATATCCCTATGGATTTCGATATCCTTATGGATTTCGGTATCCCATATCGATTTCGATATCCCTATCGATTTCGATATCCATATCGATTTCGATATCCCTATGGATTTCGATATCCCTATGGATTTCGATATCCCTATGGATTTCGATATCCCCTATGGATTTCGATATCCCTATGGATTTCGATATCCATATCGATTTCGATATCCCTATGGATTTCGATATCCATATCGATTTCGATATCCATATGGATTTCGATATCCCTATGGATTTCGATATCCATATCGACTTCGATATCCCTATCGATTTCGATATCCCTATGGATTTCGATATCCCTATGGATTTCGATATCCATATCGATTTCGATATCCCTATCGATTTCGATATCCATATGGATTTCGGTATCCATATCGATTTCGATATCCCTATGGATTTCGATATCCCAATGGATTTCGATATCCATATCGATTTCGATATCCCTATCGATTTCGATATCCCTATGGATTTCGATATCCCTATGGATTTCGATATCCCTATGGATTTCGATATCCATATCGATTTCGATATCCCTATGGATTTCGATATCCATATGGATTTCGATATCCCTATGGATTTCGATATTCATATCGATTTCGATATCCCTATGGATTTCGATATCCATATGGATTTCGATATTCATATCGATTTCGATATCCCTATGGATTTCGATATCCCTATGGATTTCGATATCCATATCGATTTCGGTATCCCTATGGATTTCGATATCCATATCGATTTCGATATCCCTATGGATTTCGATATCCATATCGATTTCGATATTCCTATGGATTTCGATATCCATATCGATTTCGATATCCCTATGGATTTCGATATCCCTATGGATTTCGATATCCCTATGGATTTCGATATCCTTATCGATTTCGATATCCCTATGGATTTCGATATCCATATCGATTTCGATATCCCTATGGATTTCGATATCCATATCGATTTCGATATCCCTATGGATTTCGATATCCATATCGATTTCGATATCCATATCGATTTCGATATCCCTATCGATTTCGATATCCCTATGGATTTCGATATCCCTATGGATTTCGATATCCATCGATTTCGATATCCCTATGGATTTCGATATCCATATCGATTTCGATATCCCTATGGATTTCGATATCCATATGGATTTCGATATCCCTATGGATTCGATATCCCTATGGATTTCGATATCCCATATCGATTTCGATATCCCTATGGATTTCGATATCCATATCGATTTCGATATCCCTATGGATTTCGATATCCATATGGATTTCGATATCCATATCGATTTCGATATCCCTATGGATTTCGATATCCCTATGGATTTCGATATCCATATCGATTTCGATATCCCTATGGATTTCGATATCCATATGGATTTCGATATCCCTATGGATTTCGATATCCCATATCGATTTCGATATCCATATCGATTTCGATATCCCTATGGATTTCGATATCCATATGGATTTTCGATATCCATATCGATTTCGATATCCCTATGGATTTCGATATCCCTATGGATTTCGATATCCATATCGATTTCGATATCCCTATGGATTTCGATATCCATATCGATTTCGATATCCCATATCGATTTCGATATCCCTATGGATTTCGATATCCCTATGGGATTTCGATATCCCTATGGATTTCGATATCCATATCGATTTCGACCTCCCTATGGATTCGATATCCCTATGGATTTCGATATCCCATATCGATTTCGATATCCCTATGGATTTCGATATCCCTATGGATTTCGATATCCAAATGGATTTCGATATCCATATCGATTTCGGTATCCATATGGATTTCTATATCCATATGGATTTCGATATCCCTATGGATTTCGATATCCATATGGATTTCGATATCCCTATGGATTTCGATATCCATATGGATTTCGATATCCATATCGATTTCGGTATCCCTATGGATTTCTATATCCATATGGATTTCGATATCCCTATGGATTTCGATATCCCATATCGATTTCGATATCCCTATGGATTTCGATATCCCTATGGATTTCGATATCCCTATGGATTTCGATATCCCATATCGATTTCGATATCCATATCGATTTCGATATCCCTATGGATTTCGATATCCCTATGGGATTTCGATATCCCATATCGATTTCGATATCCCATATCGATTTCGATATCCCTATGGATTTCGATATCCCTATGGATTTCGATATCCCTATGGATTTCGATATCCATATGGATTTCGATATCCCTATGGATTTCGATATCCATATCGATTTCGATATCCCTATGGATTTTCGATATCCATATCGATTTCGATATCCCTATGGATTTCGATATCCATATCGATTTCGATATCCATATCGATTTCGATATCCATATCGATTTCGATATCCCTATGGATTTCGATATCCCAATCGATTTCGATATCCCTATGGATTTCGATATCCATATCGATTTCGATATCCCTATGGATTTCGATATCCATATCGATTTCGATATCCCTATGGATTTCGATATCCCTATGGATTTCGATATCCCTATGGATTTCGATATCCCTATGGATTTCGATATCCCTATGGATTTCGATATCCCTATGGATTTCGATATCCCAATAGATTTCGATATCCCTATGGATTTCGATATCCCTATGGATTTCGATATCCATATCGATTTCGATATCCCTATGGATTTCGATATCCATATCGATTTCGATATCCCTATGGATTTCGATATCCCTATGGATTTCGATATCCCAATGGATTTCGATATCCCTATGGATTTCGATATCCATATGGATTTCGATATCCATATCGATTTCGATATCCCTATGGATTTCGATATCCCTATGGATTTCGATATCCCTATGGATTTCGATATCCATATCGATTTCGATATCCCTATGGATTTCGATATCCATATCGATTTCGATATCCCTATGGATTTCGATATCCCTATGGATTTCGATATCCCAATGGATTTCGATATCCATATCGATTTCGATATCCCTATGGATTTCGATATCCATATCGATTTCGATATCCCTATGGATTTCGATATCCATATCGATTTCGATATCCCTATGGATTTCGATATCCATATCGATTTCGATATCCCTATGGATTTCGATATCCCTATGGATTTCGATATCCATATCGATTTCGATATCCCTATGGATTTCGATATCCCTATGGATTTCGATATCCCTATGGATTTCGATATCCATATCGATTTCGATATCCCTATGGATTTCGATATCCATATCGATTTCGATATCCCTATGGATTTCGATATCCATATCGATTTCGATATCCCATATGGATTTCGATATCCATATGGATTTCGATATCCCTATGGATTTCGATATCCCATATCGATTTCGATATCCCTATGGATTTCGATATCCATATCGATTTCGATATCCCATATCGATTTCGATATCCCTATGGATTTCGATATCCCTATGGATTTCGATATCCATATGGATTTCGATATCCATATCGATTTCGATATCCCTATGGATTTCGATATCCCTATGGATTTCGATATCCCTATGGATTTCGATATCCATATGGATTTCGATATCCATATCGATTTCGATATCCCTATGGATTTCGATATCCATATCGATTTCGATATCCCTATGGATTTCGATATCCATATGGATTTCGATATCCATATGGATTTCGATATCCATATCGATTTCGATATCCCTATGGATTTCGATATCCATATCGATTTCGATATCCCTATGGATTTCGATATCCATATCGATTTCGATATCCCTATGGATTTCGATATCCCTATGGATTTCGATATCCATATCGATTTCGATATCCCTATGGATTTCGATATCCATATCGATTTCGATATCCATATCGATTTCGATATCCCTATTGATTTCGATATCCCATATGGATTTCGATATCCATATGGATTTCGATATCCCATATGGATTTCGATATCCCTATGGATTTCGATATCCATATGGATTTCGATATCCATATGGATTTCAATACCCATATGGATTTCGATATCCATATCGATTTCGATATCCCTATGGATTTCGATATCCATATCGATTTCGATATCCCTATGGATTTCGATATCCCATATCGATTTCGATATCCCATATCGATTTCGATATCCCTATGGATTTCGATATCCATATCGATTTCGACATCCCTATGGATTTCGATATCCATATCGATTTCGATATTCCTATGGATTCCGATATCCATATCGATTTTCGATATCCATATCGATTTCGATATCCCTATGGATTTCGATATCCCTATGGATTTCGATATTCCCTATGGATTTCGATATCCCTATGGATTTCGATATCCCTATGGATTTCGATAACCATATCGATTTCGATATCCCTATGGATTTCGATATCCATATCGATTTCGATATCCCTATGGATTTCGATATCCATATCGATTTCGATATCCCTATGGATTTCGATATCCATATCGATTTCGATATCCCTATGGATTTCGATATCCATATCGATTTCGATATTCCTATGGATTTCGATATCCATATGGATTTCGATATCCCTATGGATTTCGATATCCCTATGGATTTCGATATCCCTATGGATTTCGATATCCCTATGGATTTCGATATCCCAATGGGTTTCGATATCCATATAGATTTCGGTTTGCATATCGATTTCGACATCCCTATGGATTTCGATATCCCTATGGATTTCGATATCCCTATGGATTTCGATATCCCTATGGATTTCGATATCCCAATGGGTTTCGATATCCATATAGATTTCGGTTTGCATATCGATTTCGACATCCCTATGGATTTCGATATCCCTACGGATTTCGATATCCCTATGGATTTCGATATCGCTATGGATTTCGATATCCCTATGAATTTCGATATCCCTATTGATTTCGATATCCCTATGGATTTCGATATCCCTATGGATTTCGATATCCCTATGGATTTCGATATCCCTATGGATTTCGATATCCTTATCGATTTCGATATCCATATCGATTTCGATATCCCTATGGATTTCGATATCCCTATGGATTTCGATATCCATATCGATTTCGATATCCATATCGATTTCGATATCCCTATGGATTTCGATATCCCTATGGATTTCGATATCCATATGGATTTCGATATCCCATATCGATTTCGATATCCCTATGGATTTCGATATCCATATCGATTTCGATATCCCTATGGATTTCGATATCCATATGGATTTCGATATCCATATCGATTTCGATATCCCTATGGATTTCGATATCCATATGGATTTCGATATCCCATATGGATTTCGATATCCCTATGGATTTCGATATCCATATCGATTTCGATATCCCTATGGATTTCGATATCCATATCGATTTCGATATCCCTATGGATTTCGATATCCCTATGGATTTCGATATCCCATATGGATTTCGATATCCCTATGGGATTTCGATATCCATATCGATTTCGATATCCATATCGATTTCGATATCCCTATGGATTTCGATATCCCTATGGATTTCGATATCCCTATGGATTTCGATATCCCTATGGATTTCGATATCCCTATGGATTTCGATATCCATATCGATTTCGATATCCCTATGGATTTCGATATCCATATCGATTTCGATATCCCTATGGATTTCGATATCCATATCGATTTCGATATCCCTATGGATTTCGATATCCCTATGGATTTCGATATCCCTATGGATTTCGATATCCCTATGGATTTTCGATATCCATATCGATTTCGATATCCCTATGGATTTCGATATCCATATCGATTTCGATATCCATATGGATTTCGATATCCATATGGATTTCGATATCCCTATGGATTTCGATATCCATATCGATTTCGATATCCCTATGGATTTCGATATCCATATCGATTTCGATATCCCTATGGATTTCGATATCCATATCGATTTCGATATCCATATCGATTTCGATATCCCATATGGATTTCGATATCCCTATGGATTTCGATATCCATATCGATTTCGATATCCCTATGGATTTCGATATCCATATCGATTTCGATATCCCTATGGATTTCGATATCCCTATGGATTTCGATATCCCTATGGATTTCGATATCCCATATCGATTTCGATATCCATATCGATTTCGATATCCCTATGGATTTCGATATCCATATCGATTTCGATATCCCTATGGATTTCGATATCCATATCGATTTCGATATCCCTATGGATTTCGATATCCCTATGGATTTCGATATCCCTATGGATTTCGATATCCCTATGGATTTCGATATCCCTATGGATTTCGATATCCCTATGGATTTCGATATCCATATCGATTTCGATATCCCTATGGATTTCGATATCCATATCGATTTCGATATCCCTATGGATTTCGATATCCCTATGGATTTCGATATCCATATCGATTTCGATATCCCTATGGATTTCGATATCCATATCGATTTCGATATCCCTATGGATTTCGATATCCATATCGACTTCGATATTCCAATGGATTTCGATATCCATATCGATTTCGATATCCCTATGGATTTCGATATCCCTATGGATTTCGATATCCCTATGGATTTCGATATCCATATCGATTTCGATATCCCTATGGATTTCAATACCCATATCGATTTCGATATCCCTATGGATTACGATATCCATATCGATTTCGATATCCATAACAATTTCGGTATCCATATTGTTTTCGCTATCCCTATGGATTTCGATTTCCCTATGGATTTCTATATCCCTATGGATTTCGATATCCCTATGGATTTCGATACCTATGGATTTCGATATCCATATCGATTTCGATATCCCTATGGATTTCAATATCCATATCGATTTCGATATCCCTATGGATTTCGATATCCATATCGATTTCGATTTCCATATCAATTTCGGTATCCATATGGATTTCGATATCCCTATGGATTTCGATATCCCTATGGATTTCGATATCCCTATGGATTTCGATATCCTTATCGATTTCGGTATCCCTATGGATTTCGATATCCCTATGGATTTCGATATCCCTATGGATTTCTATATCGATTTGGATTTCGATATCCTTATCGATTTCGGTATCCCTATGGATTTCGATATCCTTATCGATTTCTTTATCCCTATGGATTTCGATATCCATATCGGTTTCGATATCCCTATGGATTTCGATATCCACATCTATTTCGGTATCCATATCGATTTCGATATCCCTATGGATTTCGATATCCCTTTGGACTTCGATATCTTTATCGATTTCGGTATCCCTATGGATTTCGATATCCAAATCGATTTCGATATCCCTATGGATTTCGATACCTATGGATTTCGATATCCCTATGGATTTCGATATCCATATCGATTTTGGTATCCCTATGGATTTCGATATCCCTATGGATTTCGATACCTATGGATTTCGATATCCGTATCTATTTCGATATCCATATCGATTTCGATATCCCTATGGATTTCAATATCCACATCGATTTCGATATCCCTATGGATTTCGATATCCATATCAATTTTGGTATCCATATAGATTTTGGTATCTCATATCGATTTCGATATCCCTATGGATTTCGATATCCCTATGGATTTCGATATCCCTATGGATTTCGATATCCCTATGGATTTCGATATCCATATCGATTTCGATATCCGTATGGATTTCGATATCCATATCGATTTCGATATTCCTATGGATTTCGATATCCCTATGGATTTCGATATCCCTATGGATTTCGATATCCCTTTGGATTTCGGTATCCTTATCGATTTCGGTATCCCTATGGATTTCGATATCCATATCAATTTCGGTATCCATATAGATTTCGATATCCATATCGATTTCGATATCCCTATGGATTTCGATATCCCTATGGATTTCGATATCCCTATGGATTTCGATATCCCTATGGATTTCGATATCCCTATGGATTTCGATATCCCTATGGATTTCGATATCCCTTTGGATTTCGGTATCCTTATCGATTTCGGTATCCCTATGGATTTCGATATCCATATCGATTTCGATATCCCTATGGGTTTCGATATCCATATCGATTTCGATATCCCTATGGATTTCGATATCCATATGGATTTCGATATCCCTATGGATTTCGATATCCCTATGGATTTCGATATCCCTATGGATTTCGATATTCCTTTGGATTTCGATATCCTTATCGATTTCGGTAGCCCTAAGGATTTCGATATCCATATCGATTTCTATATCCCAATGGATTTCGATATCCCTATGGATTTCGATATCCCTATGGATTTCGATATCCCTATGGATTTCGATATCCCTTTGGATTTCGATATCCTTATCGATTTCGGTAGCCCTAAGGATTTCGATATCCATATCGATTTCTATATCCCAATGGATTTCGATATCCCTATGGATTTCGATATCCCTATGGATTTCGATATCCCTATGGATCTCGATATCCCTTTGGATTTCGATATCCTTATCGATTTCGGTATCGATATCGATTTAGATATCCCTATGGATTTCGATATCCCTATGGATTTCGATATCCCTATGGATTTCGATATCCCTATGGATTTCGATATCCATATCGATTTCGATATCCCTATGGATTTCGATATCTTTCTCTATTTCGGTATCCCTATGGATTTCGATATCCATATCGATTTCGGTATCCATATCGATTTCGATATCCCTATGGATTTCAATATCCCTATGGATTTCGATATCCCTATGGATTTCGATATCCCTATGGATTTCGATATCCCTATGGATTTCGATATCCCTATGGATCTCGATATCCTTTTGGATTTCGATATCCATATCGATTTCGATATCCCTATGGATTTCGATATCCCTATGGATTTCGATATCCCATATGGATTTCGATATCCTACGATGGTTTCGATATCCCTATGGATTTCGATATCCCTATGGATTTCGATATCCATATCGATTTCGATATCCCTATGGATTTCGGATATCCATATCGATTTCGATATCCATATCGATTTCGATATCCCTATGGATTTCGATATCCATATGGATTTCGATATCCATATGGATTTCGATATCCTATGGATTTCGATATCTATATCGATTTCGGTATCCCTATGGATTTCGATATCCATATCGATTTCGATATCCCTATGGATTTCGATATCCATATCGATTTCGATATCCCTATGAATTTCGATATCCATATCGATTTCGATATCCCTATGGATTTCGATATCCATTTCGATTTCGATATCCCTATCGACTTAAATCCATATCAATTTCGATATCCATATGGGATTTCGATATCCATATGGATTTCGATATCCCTATCGATTTCGATATCCATATCGATTTCGATATCCCTATGGATTTCGACATCCATATATTTCGATATCGATATCCTATGGATTTCGATATCCATATGGATTTCGATATCCATATGGATTTCGATATCCATATCGATATCCCTATTTTGATATCCATATCGATTTCGATATCCATATCGATTTCGATATCCATATGGATTTCGATATCCCATATCGATTTCGATATCCATATCGATTTCGATATCCATATGGGATTTCGATATCCATATCGATTTCGATATCCATATCGATTTCGATATCCCTATTGGATTTCGATATCCCTATGGATTTCGATATCCATATCGATTTCGATATCCATATCGATTTCGATATCCATATCGATTTCGATATCCATATCGATTTCGATATCCCTATGGATTTCGATATCCCTATGGATTTCGATATCCATATCGATTTCGATATCCATATGGATTTCGATATCCATATCGATTTCGATATCCCTATGGATTTCGATATCCATATGGGATTTCGATATCCATATGGATTTCGATATCCATATCGATTTCGATATCCCTATGGATTTCGATATCCATATCGATTTCGATATCCCTATGGATTTCGATATCCATATCGATTTCGATATCCATATCGATTTCGATATCCATATCGATTTCGATATCCATATCGATTTCGATATCCCTATGGATTTCGATATCATATCGATTTCGATATCCATATCGATTTCGATATCCATATCATTTCGATATCCGTTTCGATTTCGATATCCCTATGGATTTCGATATCCATATGGATTTCGATATCCATATCGATTTCGATATCCATATCGATTTCGATATCCATATCGATTTCGATATCCATATCGATTTCGATATCCCTATGGTTTTCGATATCCATATCGATTTCGATATCCCATTTTGGATTTCGATATCCATATCGATTTCGATATCCCTATGGTATTTCATATCGATTTCGATATCCCTATGGATTTCGATATCCATATCGATTTCGGATATCCATATGGATTTCGATATCCATCATCGATTTCGATATCCCTATGGATTTCGATATTCCATATCGATTTCGATATCCATATCGATTTCGATATCCATATGGATTTCGTATATCCATATCGATTTCGATATCCCTTGATATCCTTGGGATTTCGATATCCATATCGATTTCGATATCCATATGGATTTCGATATCCATATCGATTTCGATATCCCTATGGATTTCGATATCCATATGGATTTCGATATCCATATCGATTTCGATATCCCTATGGATTTCGATATCCATATCGATTTCGATATCCATATCGATTTCGATATCCCTATGGATTTCGATATCCATATGGATTTCGATATCCATATGGATTTCGATATCCATATCGATTTCGATATCCATATCGATTTCGATATCCCATATCGATTTCGATATCCCTATGGATTTCGATATCCATATCGATTTCGATATCCATATGGATTTCGATATCCCTATGGATTTCGATATCCATATCGATTTCGATATCCCTATGGATTTCGATATCCATATCGATTTCGATATCCCTATGGATTTCGATATCCATATCGATTTCGATATCCCTATGGATTTCGATATCCATATCGATTTCGATATCCATTGGTTTATCCCTATGTCGATTTCGATTTCGATATCCCTATGGATTTCGATATCCATATCGATTTCGATATCCATATGGATTTCGATATCCATATCGATTTCGATATCCATATGGATTTCGATATCCATATCGATTTCGATATCCATATCGATTTCGATATCCATATCGATTTCGATATCCCTATGGATTTCGATATCCATATCGATTTCGATATCCCTATGGATTTCGATATCCATATGGATTTCGATATCCATATCGATTTCGATATCCATATCGATTTCGATATCCCTATGGATTTCGATATCCATATCGATTTCGATATCCATATCGATTTCGATATCCCTATGGATTTCGATATCCATATCGATTTCGATATCCATATGGATTTCGATATATCCATATCGATTTCGATATCCATATGGATTTCGATATCCATATCGATTTCGATATCCCTATCGATTTCGATATCCATATCGATTTCGATATCCCTATCGGATTTCGATATCCATATCGATTTCGATATCCCTATGGATTTCGATATCCATATGGATTTCGATATCCATATGGATTTCGATATCCATATCGATTTCGATATCCCTATGGATTTCGATATCCATATCGATTTCGATATCCCTATGGATTTCGATATCCCTATGGATTTCGATATCCCTATGGATTTCGATATCCATATTGGATTTCGATATCCATATCGATTTCGATATCCCTATCGATTTCGATATCCATATGGATTTCGATATCCATATGGATTTCGATATCCATATGGATTTCGATATCCCTATTCGATTTATCCATATCGATTTCGATATCCATATGGATTTCGATATCCCTATGGATTTCGATATCCATATCGGATTTCGATATCCATCATGATCGATTTCGATATCCTTCGATTTCGATATCCATATGGATTTCGATATCCCTATGGATTTCGATATCCATATCGATTTCGATATCCCTATGGATTTCGATATCCCTATCGATTTCGATATCCCTATGGATTTCGATATCCATATCGATTTCGATATCCCTATGGATTTCGATATCCATATGGATTTTCGATGTCGGATTTCGATATCCATATCGATTTCGATATCCATATGGATTTCGATATCCATATGGATTTCGATATCCCTATGGATTTCGATATCCATATCGATTTCGATATCCCTATCGATTTCGATATCCATATCGATTTCGATATCCCTATGGATTTCGATATCCATATCGATTTCGATATCCATATGGATTTCGATATCCCTATGGATTTCGATATCCATATCGATTTCGATATCCCTATCCATTTCGATATCCCTATGGATTTCGATATCCATATCGATTTCGATATCCCTATGGATTTCGATATCCATATGGATTTCGATATCCATATGGATTTCGATATCCCTATGGATTTCGATATCCATATGGATTTCGATATCCCTATGGATTTCGATATCCCTTATGGATTTCGATATCCATATCGATTTCGATATCCATATCGATTTCGATATCCATATCGATTTCGATATCTATATCGATTTCGATATCCCTATGGATTTCGATATCCATATGGATTTCGATATCCATATGGATTTCGATATCCCTATGGATTTCGATATCCATATGGATTTCGATATCCCTATCGATTTCGATATCCCTATGGATTTCGATATCCATATGGATTTCGATATCCATATGGATTTCGATATCCATATGGATTTCGATATCCATATATGGATTTCGATATCCATATCCCATGGATTTCGATATCCCTATGGATTTCGATATCCATATCGATTTCGATATCCCTATGGATTTCGATATCCATATCGATTTCGATATCCCTATCGATTTCGATATCCATATCGATTTCGATATCCATATGGATTTCGATATCCATATCGATTTCGATATCCATATCGATTTCGATATCCCTATGGATTTCGATATCCATATGGATTTCGATATCCATATGGATTTCGATATCCATATCGATTTCGATATCCATATCGATTTCGATATCCCTATGGATTTCGATATCCATATCGATTTCGATATCCCTATGGATTTCGATATCCCTATCGATTTCGATATCCATATGGATTTCGATATCCATATCGATTTCGATATCCATATCGATTTCGATATCCATATCGATTTCGATATCGATTTCGATCCTATCGATTTCGATATCCATATCGACTTCGATATCCATCGATTTCGATATCCATATGGATTTCGATATCCCTATGGATTTCGATATCCATATGGATTTCGATATCCATATCGATTTCGATATCCATATCGGATTTCGATATCCATATCGATTTCGATATCCCTATGGATTTCGATATCCATATCGATTTCGATATCCATATCGATTTCGATATCCCTATGGATTTCGATATCCATGATCGATTTCGATATCCATATGGATTTCGATATCCCTATCGATTTCGATATCCCTATCGATTTCGATATCCCTATGGATTTCGATATCCATATCGATTTCGATATCCATTATGGATTTCGATATCCATATCGATTTCGATATCCATATGGATTTCGATATCCCTATGGATTTCGATATCCATATCGATTTCGATATCCATATGGATTTCGATATCCATATCGATTTCGATATCCATATCGATTTCGATATCCATATCGATTTCGATATCCCTATGGATTTCGATATCCATATCGATTTCGATATCCATATCGATTTCGATATCCATATGGATTTCGATATCCATATGGATTTCGATATCCATATGGATTTCGATATCCATATGGATTTCGATATCCATATCGATTTCGATATCCATATCGATTTCGGATATCCCTATGGATTTCGATATCCATATCGATTTCGATATATCCATATGCGATTTCGATATCCATATGGATTTCGATATCCATATCGATTTCGATATCCCTATGGATTTCGATATCCATATGGATTTCGATATCCATATCGATTTCGATATCCATATCGATTTCGATATCCATATCGATTTCGATTTCGATATCCATATGGATTTCGATATCCATATCGATTTCGATATCCATATGGATTTCGATATCCCTATGGATTTCGATATCCATATCGATTTCGATATCCCTATGGATTTCGATATCCATATTCGATTTCGATATCCATATCGATTTCGATATCCATATCGATTTCCCATCGGATTTCGATATCCATATGGATTTCGATATCCCTATGGATTTCGATATCCCTATGGATTTCGATATCCATATCGATTTCGATATCATACATTTCGATTTCGATATCCATATCGATTTCGATATCCATATCGATTTCGATATCCCTATGGATTTCGATATCCATATGGATTTCGATATCCCTATGGATTTCGATATCCATATGGATTTCGATATCCCTATGGATTTCGATATCCATATCGATTTCGATATCCATATCGATTTCGATATCCATATCGATTTCGATATCCATATCGATTTCGATATCCAATCGATTTCGATATCCCTATGGATTTCGATATCCATATCGATTTCGATATCCCTATGGATTTCGATATCCATTTCGATTTCGATATCCCTATCGATTTCGGTATCCATATCGATTTCGATATCCATATCGATTTCGATATCCATATCGATTTCAATATCCATTTCGATTTCGATATCCCTATGGATTTCGATATTCATATCGATTTCTATATCCATATCGATTTCGATATCCATATCGATTTCGATATCCATATCGATTTCGATATCCATATCGATTTCGATATCCATATCGATTTCGATATCCCTATAGATTTCGATATCCATATCGATTTCGATATCCCTATCGATTTCGGTATCCCTATCGATTTCGATATCCATATCGATTTCGATATCCCTATGGATTTCGATATCCATATGGATTTCGATATCCATATCGATTTCGATATCCATATCGATTTCGATATCCATATCGATTTCGATATCCATCTCGATTTCGATATCCATATCGATTTCGATATCCATATGGATCCATTTCAGATTCGATATCCCTATCGATTTCGATATCCCTATGGATTTCGATATCCATATCGATTTCCGATATCCCTATCGGATTTCGATATCCATTTGGATTTCGATATCCCTATGGTTTCGATATCCATATCGATTTCGAGATCCATGATCGATTTCGATATCCCTATCGAATTTCGATATCCCTATGGATTTCGATATCCCTATGGATTTCGGATATCCATATCGATTTCAATATCCATATGGATTTCGATATCCCCAAGGATTTTTTGGTATCCATTTCCTCGATTTCAATATCCCCATCGATTTCGATATCCATATGGATTTCGATATCCATATCGATTTCAATATCCACATTTCGATTTCGATATCCCTTAGGGGATTTCGATATCCTTTCGATTTCGATACCCATATCGATTTTGATATCGTTATCCCTGTTGATTGTCGATATCCCTATCGTTTTGGATATCCCTATCGATTTCGACATCCCTATGGATTTCGATATCCATTGCATTTCGATTTTGGTATCCATATCATATCAATTTCGATACCCCTTTGGATTTCGATATCCATATCCGATTTCAATATCCTATCGATTTCGCTATCCCTGTGAGCCGATTTCGATATCCCTATCGATTTCGATATCCTTATCGATTTCGATATCCCCTTTTGATTTCGATATCCTTATTTATTTCGGTATCCACAAAGTGGATTTCGATATCCGTATGGATTTCGATGTCCTTTTGGATTTCGGTTTCCATAATGGGTTTGGGATATCCCTGGCGATTTCGATATTCATATGCCGATTTCGATTTATCCCTTTGTCGATTTCGAGATCCAGATCGATTTCGATATGTTTGGTTATTTCTGAGGATCTCCATTTTGGAGTCCAGATTTCGATATCCTCGATTTTCGGTATCCATATCCACTTGGATATCCCCTATGGATTTCGATATCCCTATGGATTTAGTTTTCGATATCTTTATGATTTCGATATCCATATCGATTTCCCGGTATCCCTATGGATTTCGATATCCACATCGATTTCGGTATCCCTATGATTCGATTTCGATATCCCTATCGATTTCGACAATCCATGCCGATTTCAATTATCCATATCGATTTCAATATGCCTATCCACGATTTCGATATCCCCATCGATTTCGGTATCCATTTCAATTTCGATATCCATATCGAACTATCGATTTCGATATCCCAATGGATTTCGGTATTCATATTTATTTCGATATCCCCATGGATTTCGATATCCCTATGGATTTCGATATCTTTATGGATTTCTATATCCATATCGATTTCGGTATCCCTATGGATTTCTATATCCATATCGATTTCGGTATCCCTATGGATTTCGATATACATATCGATTTCGATATCCCTACGGATTTCGATATACATATCGATTTCGATATCCCTATGGATTTCGATATCCATATTGATTTCGAGATCCCAATGGATTTCGATATCCATATCGATTTCGATATTCCTATGGATTTCGATATCCCTCTGGATTTCGATATCTCTATCGATTTCGGATCTCTATGGATTTTGATATCCATATCAATTTCGGTATCCATATCGATTTCGATATCCATATCGATTTCGATATCCCTGTGGATTTAGGTAATTATATCGATTTCGATATCCCCATGGATTTCGATATCCCTATAGATTTCGATATCTCTATGGATTTCAATATCCATATCGATTTCGATATCCCTATGGATTTCGATATCCATATCGATTTAAATATCCACATCGATTTCGATATCCGTATGGATTTCGATATCCCTATGGATTTCGATATCCCTATGGATTTCGATATCCATATCAATTTCGATATCCCTATGGATTTCGATATCCATATGGACATCAAAATCCATTTTGATTTCGATATCCCTATGGATTTCGATATCCATATCGATTTCGGTATCCCTATGGATTTCGATATCCATATCGATTTCGATATCCCTATGGATTTCAATATCCATATCGATTTCGATATCCCTGTGGATTTCAATATCCCTATGTATTTCGATATCCTATGGATTTCGATATCCCTATGGATTTCGATATCCATATCAATTTCGGTATCCATATCGATTTCAATATCCATATCGATTTCGATATCCCTATGGATTTCGATATCCATATCGATTTCGATATCCCTATGGATTTCGATATCCCTGTGGATTTCGATATCCCTATGGATTTCGACATCCATTTGGATTTCGATATCCATATGGATTTCGATATCCATATCGATTTCGGTATCCATATCGATTTCGATATCCCTATGGATTTCGATAGCCATATCAATTTCGGTATCCATATCGATTTCAATATCCATATCGATTTCGATATCCCTATGAATTTCGATATCCATATCGATTTCGATATCCATATGGATTTCGATATCCATTTTGATTTCGATATCCCTAACCATTGCGATATCCATATCGATTTCGATATCCCTATGGATTCCTAAATCCATATCGATTTCGATATGCATATCAATTTCGATATCCCTATGGATTTCGATATCCATATCAATTTCGGTATCCATATCGATTTATATATCCATATCGATTTCGATATCTCTATGGATTTCGATATCCATATCGATTTCGATTTCCCTCTGGATTTTGATATCCCTATGGAGTTCGATATCCATATCGATTTCGATATCCCTATGGATTTCTATATCCATATCGATTTCGTTAAGCATATCGATTTCGATATCCCTATGGATTTCGATATCCATACCGATTTCGGTATCCAGATCGATTTCGATATCCCTATGGATTTCGGTATCCCTATGGATTTCGATATCCCCATGGATTTCGATATCGAACTTCCCTATGGATATCCGATATCCATTTCGATTTCAATATTCATATCGATTTCGATATCCCAATGGATTTCGATATCCATATCGAAACTAGGGATTTCGATATCCCCCATTTCGATATCAATCTCCATTTGCGATTTCGATATCGCTATGGGATATCGCTATCCATTTTTGATTTCGATATCCCTTTGGATGTCGATATCCGTATCGATTTCGGTATTTCATAGCGAGTTCTCGATATCCATATCGATTTCGATATCCCTGTCGATTTCGATATCCCTATGGAATCGATTTCGATATCCCTATGGATTTGGATATCCCTGTGGATTTCAATATCCCTACGGATTTCGGTGGTCCCTAATGATATGCGAGTTCGATATCCATTTGCGATTTCGATATCCCTGGTGCATTTCGACTATATCGATTCCGGTATTCCTATGGATTTCGGATATCCGCATGGATTTTTCGATATCCATATCTATGGATTTCGATATCCCATATCGATTTCGGATATTCCTATGGATTTCGATATCCATATCGATTTTCGGTATCCGATTTCGATTTCAATATCCATATCGATTTCGATATCCCTACTCGATTTCGATATCCCTATCGATTTCGATATCCCTATGGATTTCGATATCCCTATGGATTTCGATATCCATAGCGGATTTCGGATATCCATTTGGATTTCGATATCCATACTCGATTTCGATATCCCTAACCATTTCGATATCCATATCGATTTCGATATCCCTATAGGGATTTCGATATCCCTATGGATTTCGATATCCCTATGAAGATTTCGATATCCCTATGGATTTCGATAGCCATTCCTCGATTTCGATATCCATCTCGATTTCGATATCCCCTACGGATTTCGATATCCATATCGATTTCGATATCCCTATGCTTTCGATTTCAATATCCATATCGATTTCGATATCCCCATAGGGATTTCGATATCCCTATGGATTTCGATATCCATTTCGATTTCGATATCCCTAAAGGGGATTTTCGATATCCATATCGATTTCGACATCATATCGATTTCGATATCCTCTATCGATTTCGATATCCCCTATGGAAATATCGGATTTCGATATCCATATCGATTTCGATATCCATATGGATTTCGATATCCATATGGATTTCGATATCCATATGGATTTCGATATCCATATTGGATTTCGATATCCCTATGGATTTCGATATCCATATGGACTTCGATATCCATATCGATTTCGATATCCATAGCGATTTCGATATCCCTATGGATTTCGATATCCATATGGATTTCGATATCCCTATGGATTTCGATATCCATATCGATTTCGATATCCCTATGGATTTCGATATCCATATCGATTTTCGATATCCCTATGGATTTTGATATCCATATCGATTTCGATATCCATATCGATTTCGACATCCATATGTTGATTTCGATATCCCTATGGATTTCGATATCCATTTCGATTTCGATATCCATATGGATTTCGATATCCATATGGATTTCGATATCCCTATCGATTTCGACATTCATATGATTTCAATATCCATATCGATTTCGATATCCCTATGGATTTCGATATCCATGCATTTCGATTTCGATATCCATATGGATTTCGATATCCATATCGATTTCAATATCCATTTGGGATTTCCATATCCCTATTGATTTCGATATCCCTATGGATTTCGATATTCATACGATTTCGGATATCCCTGTGGATTTCGATATCCATGTCTATGGATTTCGATCTTCATATCGATTTCGATACTCCCTTATCGATTTCGATATCCTTAAGGGATTTCGATATCCATATCGATTTCGATATCCCTATGGGATTTCGATATCCCTACGGATTCGATATCCATATCGATTTCAATATCCATATCGATTTCGATATCCATATGGATTTCGATATCCATAAATGGATTTCGATATCCCTCTGGATTTCGATATTCCCATTCGATTTCGATATTCATATCGATTTTAATATTCATATCGATTTCGATATCCCTATGGATTTCGATATCCATATGGATTTCGATATCCATGTCGATTTCGATAATCCATATCGATTTCGATATTCATATCGATTTCGATATCGATATTTCGATTTGACGATATCCTTATGGATTCGGATATCCTATTGATTTCGATATCCCTTTGGTTTTCGATATCCATATTGATTTCGATATTCGTATGTGATTTGATATTTGGATTTGATATCGCATTCAATTTCGATATCCATATCGATTTCGGGATCGGCATCCCTTTGGATTTCGATATTCATAACGATTTCGGTATCCATATGCGATTTCAACATCCATAATGATTTCGATATCCATATGGATTTCGATATCCATATCGATTTCGATTTCCCTTGTATTTCGATGGATTCGATATCCATATCTATTTCGATATCCTTATGCGATTTCGATATCCCTATGGATTTCAATATCCCTATGGATTTCGATATCCCTATGGATTTCGATATCCATATGGCTTTCGATATCCCTATGGATTTCGATATCCATATCGATTTCGATATCCATATGGATTTCGATATCCATATCGATTTCGATATCCCTATCTATTCGCTTATATCCATATCGATTTCGATATCCATATGGATTTCGATATCCATATCGATTTCGATATCCCTATGATTTCGATATCCCTATGGATTTCGATATCCCTATCGATTTCAATATCCATATCGATTTCGATATCCCTATGGATTTCGATATCCATATGGATTTCGATATCCATATGGATTTCGATATCCATATGGATTTCGATATCCCTATGGATTTCGATATCCATATCGATTTCGATATCCCTATGGATTTCGATATCCATATCGATTTCGATATCCCTATGGATTTCGATATCCGTATCGATTTCGATATTCCTATGGATTTCGATATTCCTATGTATTTCGATATCCCTATGGATTTCGATATCCATATGGATTTCGATATCCGTATGGATTTCGATATCCCTATGGATTTCGATATCCATATGGATTTCTATATCCATATGGATTTCGATATCCCTATGGATTTCGATATCCCTATGGATTTCGATATCCATATCGATTTCGATATCCCTATGGATTTTCGATATCCATATCGATTTCGCCATATCCATATCGATTTCGATATCCCTATCGATTTCGATAGTCCATATCGATTTCGATATCCCTATCGATTTCGATATCCATATGGATTTCGATATCCATATCGATTTCGATATCCCTATGGATTTCGATATTCATATCGATTTCGATATCCCTATGGATTTCGATATCCATATCGATTTCGATATCCCTATGGATTTCGATATCCATATCGATTTCGATATCCCTATGGATTTCGATATCCATATCGATTTCGATATCCCTATGGATTTCGATATCCATATGGATTTCGATATCCATATCGATTTCGATATCCATATCGATTTCGATATCCCTATGATTTCGATATCCATATGGATTTCGATATCCTTTGATTTCGATATCCCTATGGATTTCGATATCCCTATCGATTTCGATATCCCTATGGATTTCGATATCCATATCGATTTCGATATCCATATGGATTTCGATATCCATATCGATTTCGATATCCCTATGGATTTCGATATCCATATCGATTTCGATATCCATATCGATTTCGATATCCATATCGATTTCGATATCCATATCGATTTCGATATCCCTATGGATTTCGATATCCCTATGGATTTCGATATCCATATGGATTTCGATATCCATTTGGATTTCGATATCCATATCGATTTCGATATCCATATCGATTTCGATATCCCTATGGATTTCGATATCCATATCGATTTCGATATCCATTTGGATTTCGATATCCGTATCGATTTCGATATCCCTATGGATTTCGATATCCATATGGATTTCGATATCCATATCGATTTCGATATCCCTATGGATTTCGATATCCATATCGATTTCGATATTCCTATGGATTTCGATATCCATATCGATTTCGATATCCATATCGATTTCGATATCCATATGGATTTCGATATCCATATCGATTTCGATATCCCTATGGATTTCGATATCCCTATGGATTTCGATATCCCTATGGATTTCGATATCCCTATGATTTCGATATCCATATGGATTTCGATATCCATATGGATTTCGATATCCATATGGATTTCGATATCCATATCGATTTCGATATCCCTATGGATTTCGATATCCATATGGATTTCGATATCCATATGGATTTCGATATCCATATCGATTTCGATATCCATATGGATTTCGATATCCATATGGATTTCGATATCCATATGGATTTCGATATCCATTGGATTTCGATATCCATATGGATTTCGATATCCCTATGGATTTCGATATCCATATCGATTTCGATATCCCTATCGATTTCGATATCCCTATGGATTTCGATATCCATATGGATTTCGATATCCATATGGATTTCGATATCCATATGGATTTCGATATCCCTATCGATTTCGATATCCCTATGGATTTCGATATCCATATTTCGATTTCGATATCCCTATGGATTTCGATATCCATATGGATTTCGATATCCATATGGATTTCGATATCCATATCGATTTCGATATCCATATCGATCTCGATATCCCTATGGATTTCGATATCCATATCGATTTGGGTGTCCATATCGATTTCGATATCCCTATGATTTTCGATATCCATATCGATTTCGATATCCCTATGGATTTCGATATCCATATCGATTTCGGTGTCCATATCGATTTCGATATCCCTATGATTTTCGATATCCATATCGATTTCGATATCCCTATGGATTTCGATATCCATATCGATTTCGGTATCCATATCAATTTCGGTATCCATATCGATTTCGATATCGCTATGGATTTCGATATCCCTATGGATTTCGATACCCCTATGGATATCGATATCCCTATGGATTTCGATATCCATATCGATTTCGATATCCATATCGATTTCGATATCCATAATTTCCATTTCGATATCCCTATGGATTTCGGTATCCATATGGATTTCGATATCCATATGGATTTCGATATCCATATGGATTTCGATATCCCTATGGATTTCGATATCCCTATGGATTTCGATATCCATATCGATTTCGATATCCCTATGGATTTCGATATCCATATCGATTTCGATATCCATATGGATTTCGATATCCCTATCGATTTCGATATCCATATCGATTTCGATATCCCTATGGATTTCGATATCCATATGGATTTCGATATCCATATGGATTTCGATATCCATATGGATTTCGATATCCATATCGATTTCGATATCCCTATGGATTTCGATATCCATATCGATTTCGATATCCCTATGGATTTCGATATCCATATGGATTTCGATATCCCTATGGATTTCGATATCCATATGGATTTCGATATCCATATGGATTTCGATATCCCTATGGATTTCGATATCCATATCGATTTCGATATCCCTATGGGATTTCGATATCCCTATGGATTTCGATATCCATATGGATTTCGATATCCATATGGATTTCGATATCCATATGGATTTCGATATCCATATCGATTTCGATATCCCTATGGATTTCGATATCCATATGGATTTCGATATCCATATGGATTTCGATATCCATATGGATTTCGATATCCATATGGATTTCGATATCCATATGGATTTCGATATCCATATCGATTTCGATATCCCTATGGATTTCGATATCCATATGGATTTCGATATCCATATGGATTTCGATATCCATATCGATTTCGATATCCATATGGATTTCGATATCCATATCGATTTCGATATGGATTTCGATATCCCTATGGATTTCGATATCCATATGGATTTCGATATCCATATCGATTTCGATATCCCTATGGATTTCGATATCCATATGGATTTCGATATCCATATGGGATTTCGATATCCATATCGATTTCGATATCCATATGGATTTCGGATATCCATATGGATTTCGGATTTCGATATCCCTATTTCGATATCCATATGGATTTCGATATCCATATCGGATTTCGATATCCATATGGATTTCGATATCCATATGGATTTCGATATCCATATGGATTTCGATATCCATATGGATTTCGATATCCCTATGGATTTCGATATCCCATATGGATTTCGATATCCATATGGATTTCGATATCCATATTTCGATTTCGATTTCGATATCCCTATGGATTTCGATATCCATAATTTCGATATCCATATCGATCCATATCGATTTCCATATCGATTTCGATATCCCTATGGATTTCGATATCCATATGGATTTCGATATCCATATGGATTTCGATATCCATATGGATTTCGATATCCATGGGATTTCGATATCCATATCGATTTCGATATCCCGGGATTTCGATATCCATATTCGATTTCGATATCCATATGGATATGGATATCCTTATGGATTTCGATATCCATATGGATTTCGATATCCATATCAATTTCGGTATCCATATGGATTTCGATATCCATATGGATTTCGATATCCATATCGATTCGATATCCCTATGGATTTCGATATCATTCGATATCCCTATGGATTTCGATATCCCTATGGATTTCGATATCCATATCGATTTCGATATCCATATCGATTTCGATATCCATATGGATTTCGATATCCATATGGATTTCGATATCCATATGGATATGGATATCCTTATGGATTTCGATATTCATATGGATTTCGATATCCATATCAATTTCGGTATCCATATGGATTTCGATATCCATATGGATTTCGATATCCATATCGATTCGATATCCCTATGGATTTCGATATCCATATCGATTTCGATATCCATATCGATTGCGATATCCCTATGGATTTCGATATCCATATGGATTTCGATATCCATATGGATTTCGATATCCATATGGATTTCGATATCCATATGGATTTCGATATCCATATGGATTTCGATATCCATATGGATTTCGATATCCATATGGATTTCGATATCCATATCGATTTCGATATCCATATGGATTTCGATATCCATATGGGATTTCGATATCTCTTGATTTCGATATCCATATGGATTTCGATATCCCTATGGATTTCGATATCCATATGGATTTCGATATCCATATGGATTTCGATATCCATATCGATTTCGATATCCCTATGGATTTCGATATCCATATGGATTTCGATATCCATATGGATTTCGATATCCATATGGATTTCGATATCCATATCGATTTCGATATCCCATATCGATTTCGATATCCATATGGATTTCGATATCCCTTATGGATTTCGATATCCATATGGATTTCGATATCCATATGGATTTCGATATCCATATCGATTTCGATATCCATATCGATTTCGATATCCCTATGGATTTCGATATCCATATCGATTTCGATATCCATATCGATTTCGATATCCCTATGGATTTCGATATCCCATATGGATTTCGATATCCATATCGATTTCGATATCCATATCGATTTCGATATCCCTATGGATTTCGATATCCATATCGATTTCGATATCCCTATGGATTTCGATATCCCTATGGATTTCGATATCCCATATGGATTTCGATATCCATATCGATTTCGATATATCGATTTCGATATCCATATGGATTTCGATATCCATATCGATTTCGATATCCCTATGGATTTCGATATCCATATCGATTTCGATATCCCATATGGATTTCGATATCCATATCGATTTCGATATCCATATCGATTTCGATATCCATATCGATTTCGATATCCCTATGGATTTCGATATCCATATGGATTTCGATATCCATATGGGATTTCGATATCCCTATGGATTTCGATATCCATATGGATTTCGATATCCATATGGATTTGTTTCGATATCCATATCGATTTCGATATCCATATCATGGATTTCGATATCCATATGGATTTCGATATCCATATCGATTTCGATATCCATATGGATTTCGATATCCATATGGATTTCGATATCCATATGGATTTCCGATATCCATATGGATTTCGATATCCATATGGGATTTCGATATCCCATATCGATTTCGATATCCATATCGATTTCGATATCCCTATGGATTTCGATATCCATATGGATTTCGGTATTCCTATATGGATTTCGATATCCATATCGATTTCGATATCCATATGGATTTCGATATCCATATCGATTTTCGATATCCATATGGGATTTCGATATCCCTAACGGATTTCGATATCCATATGGATTTCGGAATCCCATATGGATTTCGATATCCATATGGGATTTCGATATCCATATCGATTTCGATATCCCTATGGATTTCGATATCCATATCGATTTCAATATCCATATCGATTTCGATATCCCTATGGATTTCGATATCCATATGGATTTCGATATCCATAGGGATTTCGATATCCATATGGATTTCGATATTCATAGGGATTTCGATATCCATATGGATTTCGATATCCATATCGATTTCGGTATCCCTATGGATTTCGATATCCATATGGATTTCGATATCCATATCGATTTCGATATCCCTATGGATTTCGATATCCATATCGATTTCGATATCCCTATGGATTTCGATATCCATATGGGATTTCGATATCCATATCGATTTCGATATCCATACGGATTTCGATATCCCTATGGGATTTCGATATCCATATCGATTTCGATATCCATATGGATTTCGATATCCACGGATTTCGATCCATTTCGATATCCATATGGATTTCGATATCCATATCGATTTCGATATCCATATCGATTTCGATATCCCTATGGATTTCGATATCCATATCGATTTCGATATCCCTATTGATTTCGATATCCATATCGATTTCGATATCCCTATTGATTTCAATACCCATATGGATTTCGATATCCATATCGATTTCGATATCCCTATGGATTTCGATATCCATATGGATTTCGATATCCCTATGGATTTCGATATCCCTATGGATTTCGATATCCATATCGATTTCGATATCCATATCGATTTCGATATCCCATATGGATTTCGATATCCATATCGATTTCGATATCCCATATGGATTTCGATATCCATATCGATTTTCGATATCCATATCGATTTCGATATCCATATGGATTTCGATATCCCTATGGATTTCGATATCCCTATGGATTTCGATATCCCTATGGATTTCGATATCCATATCGATTTCGATATCCCATATGGATTTCGATATCCATATCGATTTCGATATCCCATATGGATTTCGATATCCATATCGATTTCGATATCCCTATGGATTTCGATATCCATATCGATTTCGATATCCCTATGGATTTCGATATCCATATCGATTTCGATATCCCTATGGATTTCGATATCCATATCGATTTCGACATCCCTATGGATTTCGATACCCATATGGATTTCGATATCCATATCGATTTCGATATCCCTATTGATTTCAATACCCATATGGATTTCGATATCCATATCGATTTCGATATCCCTATGGATTTCGATATCCATATCGATTTCGATATCCATATCGATTTCGATATCCCATATGGATTTCGATATCCCTATGGATTTCGATATCCCATATCGATTTCGATATCCCTATGGATTTCGATATCCATATCGATTTCGATATCCCTATGGATTTCGATATCCATATCGATTTCGATATCCCTATGGATTTCGATATCCATATCGATTTCAATACCCATATGGATTTCGATATCCATATCGATTTCGATATCCCTATGGATTTCGATATCCATATCGATTTCGATATCCATATCGATTTCGATATCCATATCGATTTCGATATCCATATGGATTTCGATATCCATATCGATTTCGATATCCCTATGGATTTCGATATCCCTATGGATTTCGATATCCCATATGGATTTCGATATCCATATCGATTTCGATATCCCTATGGATTTCGATATCCATATGGATTTCGATATCCATATCGATTTCGATATCCATATCGATTTCGATATCCCTATGGATTTCGATATCCATATCGATTTCAATATCCATATCGATTTCGATATCCCTATGGATTGCGTTATCCATATCGATTTCAATATCCCTATGGATTTCGATATCCATATGGATTTCGATATCCATATGGATTTCGATATCCCTATGGATTTCGATATCCCTATGGATCTCGATATCCCTATGGATTTCGATATCCCTATGGATTTCGATATCCCTATGGATTTCGATATCCATATCGATTTCGATATCCATAGCGATTTCGATATCCCTATGGATTTCGATATCCGTATCCCTATGGATTTCAATATACCTATGGATTTCGATATCCCTATGGATTTCGATATCCCTATGGATTTCGATATCCACATCGATTTCGATATCCCATATCGATTTCGATATCCCTATGGATTTCGATGTCCCTATGGATTTCGATATCCCATATGGATTTCGATATCCCATATCGATTTCGATATCCCTATGGATTTCGATATCCATATCGATTTCGATATCCATATCGATTTCGATATCCATATCGATTTCGATATCCATATGGGATTTCGATATCCATATCGATTTCGATATCCCTATGGATTTCGATATCCCATATCGATTTCGATATCCATATCGATTTCGATATCCCTATGGATTTCGATATCCATATCGATTTCGATATCCATATCGATTTCGATATCCATATGGATTTCGATATCCATATCGATTTCGATATCCCTATGGATTTCGATATCCATATGGATTTCGATATCCATATCGATTTCGATATCCCTATGGATTTCGATATCCCATATGGATTTCGATATCCATATCGATTTCGATATCCCATATGGATTTCGATATCCCATATGGATTTCGATATCCCATATCGATTTCGATATCCCTATGGATTTCGATATCCATATGGATTTCGATATCCATATCGATTTCGATATCCCTATGGATTTCGATATCCATATGGATTTCGATATCCATATCGATTTCGATATCCCTATGGATTTCGATATCCATATCGATTTCGATATCCATATCGATTTCGATATCCATATCGATTTCGATATCCATATCGATTTCGATATCCCTATGGATTTCGATATCCCATATCGATTTCGATATCCATATCGATTTCGATATCCCTATGGATTTCGATATCCATATGGATTTCGATATCCATATGGATTTCGATATCCATATGGATTTCGATATCCATATCGATTTCGATATCCCTATGGATTTCGATATCCATATGGATTTCGATATCCATATCGATTTCGATATCCCTATGGATTTCGATATCCATATCGATTTCGATATCCCTATCGATTTCGATATCCCATATGGATTTCGATATCCCATATGGATTTCGATATCCATATCGATTTCGATATCCCTATGGATTTCGATATCCATATCGATTTCGATATCCCTATGGATTTCGATATCCATATCGATTTCGATATCCATATCGATTTCGATATCCCATATCGATTTCGATATCCCATATGGATTTCGATATCCATATCGATTTCGATATCCCCTATGGATTTCGATATCCATATGGATTTCGATATCCATATCGATTTCGATATCCATATCGATTTCGATATCCATATCGATTTCGATATCCCTATGGATTTCGATATCCATATCGATTTCGATATCCATATGGGATTTCGATATCCATATGGATTTCGATATCCATATCGATTTCGATATCCCTATGGATTTCGATATCCATATCGATTTCGATATCCCTATGGATTTCGATATCCATATCGATTTCGATATCCCTATTGATTTCAATACCCATATGGATTTCGATATCTATATCCATTTTGATATCCCTATGGATTTCGATAACCATATCGATTTCGATATCCCTATGGATTTCGATATCCATATCGATTTCGATATCCATATGGATTTCGATATCCATATCCATTTTGATATCCCTATGGATTTCGATAACCATATCGATTTCGATATCCCTATGGATTTCGATATCCATATCGATTTCGATATCCCTATGGATTTCGATATCCATATCGATTTCGATATCCCTATGGATTTCGGATATCCCATATGGATTTCGATATCCCTATCGATTTCGATATCCCTATCGATTTCGATATCCACATCGATTTCGATATCCCTATGGATTTCGATATCCATATGGATTTCGATATCCCTATGGATTTCGATATCCATATCGATTTCGATATCCCTATGGATTTCGATATCCACATCGATTTCGATATCCCTATGGATTTCGATATCCCTATGGATTTCGATATCCATATCGATTTCGATATCCCTATGGATTTCGATATCCATATCGATTTCGATATCCATATCGATTTCGATATCCATATCGATTTCGATATCCCTATGGATTTCGATATCCATATCGATTTCGATATCCCATATCGATTTCGGTATCCATATGGATTTCGATATCCATATCGATTTCGATATCCATATCGGATTTCAATATTCATATCGATTTCGATATCCCTATCGATTTCGATATTCCGTATCGATTTCGATATCCATATCGATTTCGATACTCCATATGGATTTCGATATCCCTATGGATTTCGATATTCCTATGGATTTCGATATCCATATTTGATTTCGATATCCATTTCGATTTCGATATCCCTTATGGATTTCGATATCTCTATGGATTTCGATATCCATATCGATTTCGATATCTCGTATGGATTTCGATATCCATATCGATTTCGATATCCATATCGATTTCAATATCCCTTAAGTCGATTTCGAGCATCCCTTTGGATTTCGATATCCTTATGAAATTCGATTTCGGTATCGTTTTCTATACTATGGATTTCGATATCCTTTCGATTTCAATATCCCTATCGATTTCGATATCCCTATCGAATTTCGATATCCATATGCGATTTCGATATCCCATATGGATTTCGATATTCCGTAGTGGGATTTCGATATCTGCATCGATTTCTCGGTATCCCTATCGATTTCAATATCCCTATCGATTTCGATATCCCTATCGATTTCGGTATTCATATCGATTTCGATATCCACCGCTATTTCGATATCTCCATGGATTTCGATATCCATATTCCGATTTCGATATCCGAATCGATTTCAATATCCATTTGGATTTCGATATCCCTATCGATTTCGATGTCCAATTTCGATTTCGGATATCCTTTTCGATTTCGGTATCTCGTATGGATTTCGATATCCAAATCGATTTTGATATCCCTATCGATTTCGGTATCCCCATTCCGACATTTCGAGTATCCGTATCGATTTCCTCAATATCCCCTATCGATTTCGACATCCCTAGCGATTTTTGATATTCCTATGGATTTTTGATATCCCTATCGATTTCGATATCCCTATCGATTTCGGTATCCCCATTTCGATTTCGGATATCCTGAAGGGGATTTTGATATCCCATCTCGATTCTCGATATCCATATCGATTTTCAATATCTATTTTCGATTTCAATGAGCCCCTATGGATTTCGGATATCCATGTCGATTTCGGTATCCTTGCTATGGATTTCGATGGATAGATATCGTTACATTTCCGGACATCCCTACGATTTACAACATTTCAGATCGATTTCGATTTGCCATAGGGATTTTGGGGTCCCTTTAATTTCCGATATTCATATCGATTTCGATATCCACATTGATTTCGATAACCATCTCGATTTCGATATCCACATCGATTTCGACATTCCTATCGATTTTGATATCCATATGAATTTCGATATCCCTATGGATTTCGATATCCCTATGGATTTCGATATCCCTATGGATTTCGATATCCCTATGGATTTCGATATCCTTATCGATTTCG
>JAEIGH010000603.1:0-25730 GCA_018903575.1 Drosophila saltans
CGATATCCACATCGATTTCGATATCCTAGTTTCGATATCATATCAATTTCGGTATCCGATTTCGAAATCCATATCGATTTCAGTATCCATATCGATTTCGATATCCTTATGGATTTCGATATCCATATCGATTTCGATATCCCTAACGATTTCGATATCCATATGGATTTCGATATCCATATCCATTTCGATATCCATATCGATTTCGATATCCATATCGATTTCGATATCCATATCGATTTCGATGTCCATATCGATTTCGATATCCATATCGATTTCGATATCCCTATGGATTTCGATATTCCTATGGAATTCGATGTCCATATCGATTTCGATATCCCTATCGATTTCGATATTCCCATGGATTTCAATATCCATATCGATTTCGATATCCCTATGGTTTCGGATCCCACTATGGTTTCCGATATCCATGCTCGTTTCGATATCCCTATGGATCGCTCGTGTCCCAATGGATTTCCATTCTTATCTCTTTGTCGATTTCGATATCCATATCGATTTCGATATATATATCGATTTCTATATCCGTAACTATTTTCGATATCCATATCGATTTCGATATCCCTATTGATTTCGATATCCCTATGGATTTCGATATCCATATCGATTTCGATATCCATATCGACTTCGATATCCATATCGATTTCGATATCCCTATGGATTTCGATATCCATATCGATTTCGATATCCTAGTTTCGATGTCCTACGGATTTCGATATCCATATCGATTTCGATATCCCTGTGGTTTCGATATCCCTATGTATTTCGATATCCATATCGATTTCGATATCCATATCGATTTCGATATCCCTATGGATTTCGATATCCCTATGGATTTCGATATCCATATCGATCTCGATATCCATATCGATTTCGATATCCATTTCGACTTCGATATCCACATCGATTTCGATATCCATATGAATTTCGATATTCCCATGGATTTCCATATCCATATCGATTTCGATACTCCATGGATTTCGATATCCATATCGATTTCGATATCCATGTCGATTTCGATACTCATATCGATTTCGATATCCATATCGATTTCGATATCCACATCGATTTCGATATCCCTATGGATTTCGATATCCATATCAATTTCGGTATCCATATCGATTTCGATATCCATATCGATTTCAGTATCCATATCGATTTCGATATCCCTATGGATTTCGATATCCATATCGATTTCGATATCCCTAACGATTTCGATATCCATATGGATTTCGATATCCATATCGATTTCGAAATCCATATCGATTTCGATATCCATATCGATTTCGATATCCATATCGATTTCGATGTCCATATCGATTTCGATATCCATATCGATTTCGATATCCCAATGGATTTCGATATCCCTATGGAATTCGATGTCCATATCGATTTCGATATCCCGATCGATTTCGATATCCCTATGGATTTCGATATCGATATCGATTTCGATATCCCTGTGGATTTCGATATCCCTATGTATTTCGATATCCATATCGATTTCTATATCCATATCGATTTCGATATCCATATCGATTTCGATATCCCTATAGATTTCGATATCCCTATGGATTTCGATGTCCATATCAATTTCGATATCCCTATCGATTTCGATATCCCTATGGATTTCGATATCATATTGATCTCGATATCCATATCGATATCGATATCCATTTCGACTTCGATATCCATATCGATTTCGATATCCATATGAATTTCGATATTCCCATGGATTTCAATATCCATATCGATTTCGTACCCTTGGATTTGAACTCATCCCTTACATGGTTTCACGATATTAACCTCGAACTTGCAAACATCCACATCAGGTTTCCGACATCATCGTTTCAACCATCCATCTATTTCGCTATCACAAGTCAACTTCGGGTATATTCCCATTCGATTTTTTAATACGTCATCCATATCGATTTCGATATTCCCCCATGGGATTTCGATATTCATATGGATTTCGACATCCATATCGATTTCAATATCCATATGGATTTCGATATCCATATGGATTTCGATATCCATATAGATTTCGATATCCTTTTATGGATGTCGATATCCTTATCGATTTCGACATCATATCGATTTCGATATCTATATGGATTTCATATCCGTATCGATTTCGATATCCATATCGATTTCGATTATCCCTATGGATTTCGATATCCCTATGGATTTCGATATCCATATGGATTTCGATATCCATATGGATTTTGATATCCCTATGGATTTCGATATCCATATCGATTTCGATATCCGTATCGATTTCGATATCCCTATGGATTTCGATATCCATATCGATTTCGATATCCCTATGAATTTCGATATCCATATCGATTTCGATATCCCTATGGATTTCGATATCCATATCGATTTCGATATCCATATCGATTTCGATATCCATATGGATTTCGATATCCCTATGGATTTCGATATCCATATGGATTTCGATATATATGATTTCGATATCCATATGGATTTCGATATCCATATGGATTTCGATATCCATATGGATTGCGATATCCATATCGATTTCGATATCCATATGGATTTCGATATCCATATCGATTTCGATATCCCTATGGATATCGATATCCCTATGGATTTCGATATCCATATCGATTTCGATATCCATATCGATTTCGATATCCATATCAATTTCGATATCCCTATGGATTTCGATATCCCTATGGATTTCGATATCCATTTCGATTTCGATATCCCTATGGATTTCGATATCCCTATCGATTTCGATATCCCTATGGATTTCAATATCCATATCGATTTCGATACCCTATGGATTTCGATATCCATATCGATTTCGATATCCATATCGATTTCGATATCCATATCGATTTCGATATCCATATCGATTTCGATATCCCTATGGATTTCGATATCCATATCGATTTCGGTATCCATATCGATTTCGATATCCATATCGATTTCGATATCCATATCGATTTCGATATCCCTATCGATTTCGATATCCATATCGATTTCGATATCCCTATGGATTTCGATATCCATATCGATTTCGATATCCATATGGATTTCGATATCGATTTCGATATCCATATATCGATTTCGATATCCATATCGATTTCGATATCCATATCGATTTCGATATCCATATCGATTTCGATATCCCTATGGATTTCGATATCCCTATCGATTTCGATATCCCTATGGATTTCGATATCCCTATCGATTTCGATATCCATATCGATTTCGATATCCCTATGGATTTCGATATCCATATCGATTTCGATATCCATATCGATTTCGATATCCCTATGGATTTCGATATCCCTACGGATTTCGATATCCATATCGATTTCGATATCCATATCGATTTCGATATCCCTATGGATTTCGATATCCATATCGATTTCGATATCCATATCGATTTCGATATCCCTATGGATTTCGATATCCATATGGATTTCGATATCCATATCGATTTCGATATCCATATCGATTTCGATATCCATATCGATTTCGATATCCATATCGATTTCGATATCCCTATCGATTTCGATATCCATATCGATTTCGATATCCATATCGATTTCGATATCCATATCGATTTCGATATCCATATCGATTTCGATATCCATATCAATTTCGGTATCCATATCGATTTCAATATCCATATCGATTTCGATATCCCTATGGATTTCGATATCCATATCGATTTCGATATACATATGGATTTCGATATCCCTATGGATTTCGATATCCATATCGATTTCGATATCCATATCGATTTCGATATCCATATCGATTTCGATATCTGATTTCGATATCGATATATCGATTTCGATATCCATATCGATTTCGATATCCATATCGATTTCGATATCCATATCGATTTCGATATCCATATCGATTTCGATATCCATATCGATTTCGATATCCCTATGGATTTCGATATCCATATCGATTTCGATATCCATATGGATTTCGATATCCCTATGGATTTCGATATCCATATCGATTTCGATATCCATATCGATTTCGATATCCATATCGATTTCGATGTCCATATCGATTTCGATGTCCATATCGATTTCGATATCCCTATGGATTTCGATATCCATATCGATATGGATATTGAAATCCATCTGGATATCGAAATCCATAGGGATATCGAAATCGATATGGATATCGAAATCGATATGGATATCGAAATCGATATGGATGTCGAAATCCATATCGATATCGAAATCCATAGGGATATCGAAATCGATATGGATATCGAAATCGATATGGATATTGAAATCGATATGGATACCGAAATTGATATGGATCTCGAAATCCATAGGGATATCAAAGTCGATATGGATATTGAAATCCATGGGGATATCGAAATCCATAGGGATATCGAAATCGATATGGATATCGAAATCCATATGGATATCGAAATCCATAGGGATATCTAAATCGATATGGATATCAAAATCCATAGGGATATCGAAATCCATAGGGATATCGAAATCGATATGGATATCGAAATCGATATGGATATCGAAATCGATATGGATATCGAAATCCATAGGGATATCGAAATCGATATGGATATCGAAATCCATAGGGATATCGAAATCCATAGGGATATCGAAATCGATATGGATATCGAAATCGATATGGATATCGAAATCGATATGGATATCGAAATCCATATCGATATCGATATCCATAGGGATATCGAAATCGATATGGATATCGAAATCCATATGGATATCGAAATCCATATGGATATCGAAATCGATATGGATATCGAAATCCATATCGATATCGAAATCCATAGGGATATCGAAATCGATATGGATATCGAAATCCATAGGGATATCGAAATCCATAGGGATATTGAAATCGATATGGATATCGAAATCCATATGGATATCGAAATCCATATGGGTATCGAAATCGATATGGATATCGAAATCCATAGGGATATCGAAATCCATATGGATATCGAAATCGATATGGATATCGAGATCAATATGAATATCGAAATCCATATCGATATCGAAATCCATAGGGATATCGAAATCGATATGGATATCGAAATCGATATGGATATCGAAATCGATATGGATATCGAAATCCATATCGATATCGAAATCTATAGGGATATCGAAATCGATATGGATATCGATATCCATATCGATATCGAAATCGATTGCGATATCGATTTCGATATCGATATGGATTTCGATATATCGATTTCGATAGGCATATCGAAATCGATATGGATATCGATTGATATCCATATGGGATATCGAAATCCATAGGGATATCGATATCCATAGGGATATCGAAATCGATAATGTCGATAACGATTTCGATATCCATACCGATTTCGATATCCATATCGATTTCGATATCCCTATGGATTTCGATATCCATATCGATTTCGATATCCCTGTGGATTTCGATATCCATATGGGTTTGGACATCCCTATGGATTTCGATACTCATATGGATTTCGATATCCATATCGATTTCAATATCCATACCGATTTCGATATCCCTATGGATTTCGATATCCATATCGATTTCGATATCCCTATATGTATTTCGATATCCCTATGGATTTCGATATCCATATCGATTTCGATACCACATGTATTTCGATATCCATATGGATTTCGATATCCATATGGATTTCGATATCCATATGGATTTCGATATCCATATCGATTTCGATATCCATATCGATTTCGATATCCCTATGGATTTCGATATCCCTATGGATTTCGATATCCATATCGATTTCGATATCCCTATGGATTTCGATATCCATATGGATTTCGATATCCATATGGATTTCGATATCCATATGGATTTCGATATCCATATCGATTTCGATATCCCTATATGGATTTCGATATCCCTATGGATTTCGATATCCATATCGATTTCGATACCCCATGGATTTCGATATCCATATGGATTTCGATATCCATATCGATTTCGATATCCATATCGATTTCGATATCCCTATGGATTTCGATATCCCTATGGATTTCAATATCCATATCGATTTCGATACCCATATGGATTTCGATATCCATATGGATTTCGATATCCATATCGATTTCGATATCCCTATGGATTTCGATATTCCTATGTATTTCGATATCCATATCGATTTCGATATCCATATCGATTTCGATATCCATATGGATTTCGATATCCATATCGATTTCGATATCCATATCGATTTCGATATCCCTATCGATTTCGATATCCATATGGATTTCGATATCCATATCGATTTCGATATCCCTATGGATTTCGATATCCATATGGATTTCGATATCCATATCGATTTCGATATCCCTATTGATTTCGATATTCCTATGTATTTCGATATCCATATCGATTTCGATATCCCTATGGATTTCGATATCCATATGGATTTCGATATCCATATCGATTTCGATATCCATATCGATTTCGATATCCATATGGATTTCGATATCCATATCGATTTCGATATCCATATCGATTTCGATATCCATATCGATTTCGATATCCATATCGATTTCGATATCCATATCGATTTCGATATCCATATCGATTTCGATATCCATATGGATTTCGATATCCATATCGATTTCGATATCCATATCGATTTCGATATCCATATGGATTTCGATATCCATATCGATTTCGATATCCATATCGATTTCGATATCCCTATCGATTTCGATATCCATATGGATTTCGATATCCATATCGATTTCGATATCCCTATGGATTTCGATATCCCATATGGATTTCGATATCCATATCGATTTCGATATCCATATGGATTTCGATATCCATATCGATTTCGATATCCATATCGATTTCGATATCCATAAAGATTTCGATATCCATATCGATTTCGATATCCATATCGATTTCGATATCCCTATGGATTTCGATATCCATATGGATTTCGATATCCATATCGATTTCGATATCCATATCGATTTCGATATCCATATCGATTTCGATATCCCTATCGATTTCGATATCCATATCGATTTCGATATCCCATGATTTCGATATCCATATCGATTTCGATATCCATATCGATTTCGATATCCATATGGATTTCGATATCCATATCGATTTCGATATCCATATGGATTTCGATATCCATATCGATTTCGATATCCATATCGATTTCGATATCCATATAGATTTCGATATCCATATCGATTTCGATATCCATATCGATTTCGATATCCCAATGGATTTCGATATCCATATGGATTTCGATATCCATATCGATTTCGATATCCATATCGATTTCGATATCCATATGGATTTCGATATCCATATCGATTTCGATATCCCTATGGATTTCGATATCCATATGGATTTCGATATCCATATGGATTTCGATATCTATATCGATTTCGATATCCCTATAGACTTCGATATCCCTATTTATTTCGATATCCATATCGATTTCGATATCCCTATGGATTTCGATATCCATATGGATTTCGATATTTATATTGATTTCGATATTCATATTGATCTCGATATCCATATCGATTTCGATATCCATATCGATTTCGATATCCCTATGAATTTCGATATCCCCATGGATTTCAATATCCATATCGATTTCGATACCCCTTGGATTTCGATATCCATATGGATTTCGATATCCATATCGATTTCGATATCCCTATGGATTTCGATATTCCTATGTATTTCGATATCCATATCGATTTCGATATCCCTATGGATTTCGATATCCATATGGATTTCGATATCCATATCGATTTCGATATCCATATCGATTTCGATATCCATATCGATTTCGATATCCATATCGATTTCGATATCCATATGGATTTCGATATCCATATGGATTTCGATATCCCTATGGATTTCGATATCCTATATCGATATCGATATCGATATTTCGATATCCATATCGATTTCGATATCCATATCGATTTCGATATCCATATCGATTTCGATATCCATATGGATTTCGATATCCATATCGATTTCGATATCCCTATGGATTTCGATATCCCTATGGATTTCGATATCCATATCGATTTCGATATCCATATCGATTTCGATATCCATATCGATTTCGATATCCATATCGATTTCGATATCCATATCGATTTCGATATCCATATCGATTTCGATATCCATATCGATTTCGATATCCATATGGATTTCGATATCCATATGGATTTCGATATCTATATCGATTTCGATATCCATATCGATTTCGATATCCCTATGGATTTCGATATCCATATCGATTTCGATATCCATATCGATTTCGATATCCATATCGATTTCGATATCCATATGGATTTCGATATCCATATCGATTTCGATATCCATATGGATTTCGATATCCATATGGATTTCGATATCTATATCGATTTCGATATCCCTATAGACTTCGATATCCCTATTTATTTCGATATCCATATCGATTTCGACATCCCTATGGATTTCGATATCCCTATGGATTTCGATATCCCTATGGATTTCGATATCCATATCGATTTCGATATCCATATCGATTTCGATATCCATATGGATTTCGATATCCATATGGATTTCGATATCCATATCGATTTCGATATCCCTATAGACTTCGATATCCCTATTTATTTCGATATCCATATCGATTTCGATATCCCTATGGATTTCGATATCCCTATGGATTTCGATATCCCTATCGATTTCGATATCCATATCGATTTCGATATCCATATCGATTTCGATATCCATATCGATTTCGATATCCCTATGAATTTCGATATCCCTATGGATTTCGATATCCATATCGATTTCGATATCCCTATGGATTTCGATATCCATATGGATTTCGATATCCATATCGATTTCGATATCCATATCGATTTCGATATCCATATGGATTTCGATATCCATATCGATTTCGATATCCATATCGATTTCGATATCCTGATTTCGATATCCCTATCGATTTCGATATCCATATCGATTTCGATATCCATATCGATTTCGATATCCATATCGATTTCGATATCCCATATGGATTTCGATATCCATATCGATTTCGATATCCCTATCGATTTCGATATCCATATGGATTTCGATATCCATATGGATTTCGATATCCATATCGATTTCGATATCCATATCGATTTCGATATCCATATCGATTTCGATATCCATATCGATTTCGATATCCATATCGATTTCGATATCCATATGGATTTCGATATCCATATCGATTTCGATATCCATATCGATTTCGATATCCCTATGGATTTCGATATCCATATCGATTTCGATATCCATATCGATTTCGATATCCATATCGATTTCGATATCCCTATGGATTTCGATATCCCTATGGATTTCGATATCCATATCGATTTCGATATCCCTATGGATTTCGATATCCCTATGGATTTCGATATCCATATCGATTTCGATATCCATATCGATTTCGATATCCATATCGATTTCGATATCCATATCGATTTCGATATCCCTATGGATTTCGATATCCATATCGATTTCGATATCCATATCGATTTCGATATCCATATCGATTTCGATATCTCCATGGATTTCGATATCTATATCAATTACGGTATCCATATCGATTTCAATATTCATATCGGTTTAGATATCCATATCGATTTCGATATCCCTATGGATTTCGATATCCATATCGATTTCGATATCCATATCGATTTCGATATCCATATCGATTTCGATATCCATATCGATTTCGATATCCATATCGATTTCGATATCCATATCGATTTCGATATCCATATCGATTTCGATATCCATATCGATTTCGATATCCATATCGATTTCGATATCCATATCGATTTCGATATCCATATCGATTTCGATATCCCTAGGGATTTCGATATCCCTATGGATTTCGATATCCATATCGATGTCGATATCCATATCGATTTCGATATCCATATCGATTTCGATATCCATATCGATTTCGATATCCATATCGATTTCGATATCCATATCGATTTCGATATCCATATCGATTTCGATATCCCTATGGATTTCGATATCCATATCGATTTCGATATCCATATCGATTTCGATATCCATATCGATTTCGATATCCATATCGATTTCGATATCCCTATGGATTTCGATATCCATATCGATTTCGATATCCATATCGATTTCGATATCCATATCGATTTCGATATCCATATCGATTTCGATATCCATATCGATTTCGATATCCATATCGATTTCGATATCCATATCGATTTCGATATCCATATCGATTTCGATATCCATATCGATTTCGATATCCATATCGATTTCGATATCCATATCGATTTCGATATCCATATCGATTTCGATATCCATATCGATTTCGATATTCATATCGATTTCGATATCCATATCGATTTCGATATCCATATCGATTTCGATATCCATATGGATTTCGATATCCATATCGATTTCGATATCCATATCGATTTCGATATCCATATCGATTTCGATATCCATATCGATTTCGATATCCATATCGATTTCGATATCCATATCGATTTCGATATCCATATCGATTTCGATATCCATATCGATTTCGATATCCATATGGATTTCGATATCCATATCGATTTCGATATCCATATCGATTTCGATATCCATATCGATTTCGATATCCATATCGATTTCGATATCCATATCGATTTCGATATCCATATCGATTTCGATATCCATATCGATTTCGATATCCATATCGATTTCGATATCCATATCGATTTCGATATCCATATCGATTTCGATATCCATATCGATTTCGATATCCATATCGATTTCGATATCCATATCGATTTCGATATCCATATGGATTTCGATATCCATATCGATTTCGATATCCATATCGATTTCGATATCCATATCGATTTCGATATCCATATCGATTTCGATATCCCTATGGATTTCGATATCCATATCGATTTCGATATCCATATGGATTTCGATATCCATATCGATTCGATATCCCATATCGATTTCGATATCCATATCGATTTCGATATCCATATCGATTTCGATATCCATATCGATTTCGATATCCATATCGATTTCGATATCCATATGGATTTCGATATCCATATCGATTTCGATATCCATATGGATTTCGATATCCATATCGATTTCGATATCCATATCGATTTCGATATCCATATCGATTTCGATATCCATATCGATTTCGATATCCATATCGATTTCGATATCCATATCGATTTCGATATCCATATCGATTTCGATATCCATATGGATTTCGATATCCATATCGATTTCGATATCCATATGGATTTCGATATCCATATGGATTTCGATATCCATATCGATTTCGATATCCATATGGATTTCGATATCCATATCGATTTCGATATCCATATCGATTTCGATATCCATATCGATTTCGATATCCCTATCGATTTCGATATCCATATGGATTTCGATATCCATATCGATTTCGATATCCATATCGATTTCGATATCCATATCGATTTCGATATCCATATCGATTTCGATATCCATATCGATTTCGATATCCATATCGATTTCGATATCCATATGGATTTCGATATCCATATCGATTTCGATATCCCATATCGATTTCGATATCCATATCGATTTCGATATCCATATCGATTTCGATATCCCTATGGATTTCGATATCCCTATGGATTTCGATATCCATATCGATTTCGATATCCATATCGATTTCGATATCCATATCGATTTCGATATCCATATCGATTTCGATATCCATATCGATTTCGATATCCATATCGATTTCGATATCCCTATGGATTTCGATATCCATATCGATTTCGATATCCATATCGATTTCGATATCCATATGGATTTCGATATCCATATCGATTTCGATATCCATATCGATTTCGATATCCATATCGATTTCGATATCCCTATGGATTTCGATATCCATATCGATTTCGATATCCATATCGATTTCGATATCCATATGGATTTCGATATCCATATCGATTTCGATATCCATATCGATTTCGATATCCATATCGATTTCGATATCCATATCGATTTCGATATCCATATCGATTTCGATATCCCTATGGATTTCGATATCCCTATGGATTTCGATATCCATATCGATTTCGATATCCATATCGATTTCGATATCCATATCGATTTCGATATCCATATGGATTTCGATATCCATATCGATTTCGATATCCATATCGATTTCGATATCCATATCGATTTCGATATCCCTATGGATTTCGATATCCATATCGATTTCGATATCCATATCGATTTCGATATCCATATCGATTTCGATATCCCTATGGATTTCGATATCCATATCGATTTCGATATCCATATCGATTTCGATATCCATATCGATTTCGATATCCATATCGATTTCGATATCCATATCGATTTCGATATCCATATCGATTTCGATATCCATATCGATTTCGATATCCATATCGATTTCGATATCCATATCGATTTCGATATCCATATCGATTTCGATATCCATATCGATCTCGATGTCCATATCGATTTTTATATCGATATCGATTTCGATATCCATATCGATTTCGATATCCATATCGATTTCGATATCCATATGGATTTCGATATCCATATCGATTTCGATATCCATATCGATTTCGATATCCATATCGATTTCGATATCCATATGGATTTCGATATCCATATCGATTTCGATATCCATATCGATTTCGATATCCATATCGTTTTCGATATCCATATCGATTTCGATATCCATATCGATTTCGATATCCATATCGATTTCGATATCCATATCGATTTCGATATCCCATATCGATTTCGATATCCATATCGATTTCGATATCCATATCGATTTCGATATCCATATGGATTTCGATATCCATATCGATTTCGATATCCATATCGATTTCGATATCCATATCGGATTTCGATATCCATATCGATTTCGATATCCATATCGATTTCGATATCCATATCGATTTCGATATCCTATCATATCGATTTTCGATATCCATATCGATTTCGATATCCATATGGATTTCGATATCCCTATGGATTTCGATATCCATATCGATTTCGATATCCATATCGATTTCGATATCCATATCGATTTCGATATCCCATATGGATTTCGGATATTCCATATCGATTTCGATATCCATATCGATTTCGATATATCCATTATGGATTTCGATATCCATATCAATTTCGGCATCCATATCGATTTCGATATCCATATGGATTTCGATATCCATATGGATTTCGATATCCATATGGATTTCGATATCCATATGGATTTCAATAACCATATGGATTTCGATATCCATATCGATTTCGATATCCCTATGGATTTCGATATCCCTATGGATTTCGATATCCAAATGGATTTCGATATCCATATGGATTTCGATATCCATCTCGATTTCTATATCGATTTCGATATCCATTTCGATTTCGATATCCCTATGGATTTCGATATCCATATCGATTTCGATATCCATATCGATTTCGATATCCATATCGATTTCGATATCCATATCGATTTCGATATCCATATCGATTTCGATATCCATATGGATTTCGATATCCATATCGATTTCGATATCCATATCGATTTCGATATCCATATGGATTTCGATATCCATATCGATTTCGATATCCATATGGATTTCGATATCCATATGGATTTCGATATCCATATGGATTTCGATATCCATATCGATTTCGATATCCATATGGATTTCGATATCCATATGGATTTCGATATCCATATCGATTTCGATATCCATATCGATTTCGGTATCCATAGGGATTTCGATATCCATATCGATTTCGATATCCATATCGATTTCGATATCCATATGGATTTCGATATCCATATGGATTTCGATATCCATATCGATTTCGATATCCATATCGATTTCGATATCCATATGGATTTCGATATCCATATGGATTTCGATATCCATATCGATTTCGATATCCATATGGATTTCGATATCCATATCGATTTCGATGGATTTCGATATCCATATGGGATTTCGATATCCATATCGATTTCGATATCCCTATGGATTTCGATATCCCTATGGATTTCGGTATCTATTTGGATTTCGATATCCATATCAATTTCGGTATCCATATAGATTTCGGTATCAATATCGATTTCGATATCCATATCGATTTCGATATCCCTATGGATTTCAATATCCATATCGATTTCGATATCCCTATGGATTTCGATATCCATCTCGATTTCGATATCCCTATGGATTTCGATATCCCTATGGATTTCGATACCCATATCGATTTCGATATCCCTGTGGATTTCGATATCCATATCGATTTCGATATGCCTATGGATTTCGATATCCATATGGATTTCGATATCCCTATGGATTTCGATATCCCTATGGATTTCGATATCCCTATGGATTTCGATATCCCTATGGATTTCGATATCCCTATGGATTTCGATATCCATATGGATTTCGATATCCATATCGATTTCGATATCCATATGGATTTCGATATCCATATCGATTTCGATATCCATATCGATTTCGATATCCATATCGATTTCGATATCCATATCGATTTCGATATCCCTATGGATTTCGATATCCATATGGATTTCGATATCCATATCGATTTCGATATCCATATCGATTTCGATATCCATATCGATTTCGATATCCCATATGGATTTCGATATCCATATCGATTTCGATATCCATATCGATTTCGATATCCCTATGGATTTCGATATCCATATGGATTTCGATATCCATATCGATTTCGATATCCGATTTCGATATCCATATCGATTTCGATATCCATATCGATTTCGAATATCGATTTTCGATATCTATCGATTTCGATATCGATTCGATTATCCCTATGGATTTCGATATCTTCATATCGATTTCGATATCCATATCGATTTCGATATCCCTATGATTTCGATATCCATATCGATTTCGATATCCATATCGATTTCGATATCCATATCGATTTCGATATCCATATCGATTTCGATATCGATTTCGATATCCATATCGATTTATTTCGATATCCTGATTTCGATATCCATATCGATTTCGATATCCATATCGATTTCGATATCCATATCGATTTCGATATCCATATCGATTTCGATATCCATATCGATTTCGATATCCATATCGATTTCGATATCCATATCGATTTCGATATCCATATCGATTTCGATATCCATATCGATTTCGATATCCCTATGGATTTCGATATCCATATCGATTTCGATATCCATATGGATTTCGATATCCATATCGATTTCGATATCCATATCGATTTCGATATCCATATCGATTTCGATATCCATATCGATTTCGATATCCATATCGATTTCGATATCCATATCGATTTCGATATCCATATCGATTTCGATATCCATATCGATTTCGATATCCATATCGATTTCGATATCCATATCGATTTCGATATCCATATCGATTTCGATATCCATATCGATTTCGATATCAGATTTCGATATCCATATCGATTTCGATATCCCTATGGATTTCGATATCCATATCGATTTCGATATCCATATCGATTTCGATATCCATATCGATTTCGATATCCCTATGGATTTCGATATCCATATCGATTTCGATATCCATATCGATTTCGATATCCATATCGATTTCGATATCCATATGGATTTCGATATCCATATGGATTTCGATATCCATATCGATTTCGATATCCATATCGATTTCGATATCCATATCGATTTCGATATCCCTATCGATTTCGATATCCCTATGGATTTCGATATCCATATCGATTTCGATATCCCTATGGATTTCGATATCCATATCGATTTCGATATCCATATCGATTTCGATATCCATATCGATTTCGATATCCCTATCGATTTCGATATCCATATCGATTTCGATATCCATATCGATTTCGATATCCATATCGATTTCGATATCCATATCGATTTCGATATCCATATCGATTTCGATATCCATATCGATTTCGATATCCATATCGATTTCGATATCCATATCGATTTCGATATCCATATGTCGATTTCGATATCCATATCGATTTCGATATCCATATCGATTTCGATATCCATATGGATTTCGATATCCATATCGATTTCGATATCCATATCGATTTCGATATCCCTATGGATTTCGATATCCATATCGATTTCGATATCCATATCGATTTCGATATCCATATCGATTTCGATATCCATATCGATTTCGATATCCATATCGATTTCGATATCCATATCGATTTCGATATCCATATCGATTTCGATATCCATATCGATTTCGATATCCATATCGATTTCGATATCCATATCGATTTCGATATCCATATCGATTTCGATATTTCGATATCCATATCGATTTCGATATCCATATCGATTTCGATATCCATATCGATTTCGATATCCATATCGATTTCGATATCCATATCGATTTCGATATCCATATCGATTTCGATATCCATATCGATTTCGATATCCCATATCGATTTCGATATCCATATCGATTTCGATATCCATATCGATTTCGATATCCCTATGGATTTCGATATCCATATGATTTCGATATCCATATCGATTTCGATATCCATATGATTTCGATATCCATATCGATTTCGATATCCATTTCGATATCCATATCGATTTCGATATCCATATCGATTTCGATATCCCTATGGATTTCGATATCCATATCGATTTCGATATCCATATCGATTTCGATATCCATATCGATTTCGATATCCATATCGATTTCGATATCCATATGGATTTCGATATCCCTATGATTTCGTATTTCGATATCCATATCGATTTCGATATCCATATGGATTTCGATATCCATATCGATTTCGATATCCATATCGATTTCGATATCCATATCGATTTCGATATCCCTATGGATTTCGATATCCATATTCGGATTTCGATATCCATATATTTCGATATCCATATCGATTTCGATATCCATATGGATTTCGATATCCATATGGATTTCGATATCCATATGGATTTCGATATCTATATCGATTTCGATATCCCTATGGATTTCGATATCCCTATTTATTTCGATATCCATATCGATTTCGACATCCCTATGGATTTCGATATCCCAATGGATTTCGATATCCCTATGGATTTCGATATCCCTATGGATTTCGATATCCATATCGATTTAGATATCCATATCGATTTCAATATCCATATCGATTTCAATATCCATATCGATTTCGATATCCATATCGATTTCGATATCCCTATTTATTTCGATATCCATATCGATTTCGACATCCCTATGGATTTCGATATCCCAATGGATTTCGATATCCCTATGGATTTCGATATCCATATCGATTTCGATATCCATATCGATTTCGATATCCATATCGATTTCGATATCCCTATGGATTTCGATATCCATATCGATTTCGATATCCATATCGATTTCGATATCCATATGGATTTCGATATCCATATGGATTTCGATATCCATATCGATTTCGATATCCATATCGATTTCGATATCCATATAGATTTCGGTATCCATATCGATTTCGACATCCCTATGGATTTCGATATCCCTATGGATTTCGATATCCCTATGGATTTCGATATCCATATCGATTTCGATATCCCTATCATTTCGAATTTCGTTTCGATATCCCTATGGATTTCGATATCCATATCGATTTCGATATCCCTATGGATTTCGATATCCATATCGATTTCGATATCCATATCGATTTCGATATCCATATCGATTTCGATATCCATATCGATTTCGATATCCATATCGATTTCGATATCCATATCGATTTCGATATCCATATCGATTTCGATATCCCTATGGATTTCGATATTCCTTATGATTTCGATATCCATATGGATTTCGATATCCATATCGATTTCGATATCCCATATCGATTTCGATATCCATATCGATTTCGATATCCATATGGATTTCGATATCCATATCGATTTCGATATCCATATCGATTTCGATATCCATATGGATTTCGATATCCCTATCGATTTCGATATCCATATCGATTTCGATATCCCTATGGATTTCGATATCCATATCGATTTCGATATCCTATCGGATTTCGATATCCATATCGATTTCGATATCCATATCGATTTCGATATCCATATCGATTTCGATATCCCTATGGATTTCGATATCCATATCGATTTCGATATCCATATCGATTTCGATATCCATATCGATTTCGATATCCATATCGATTTCGATATCCATATCGATTTCGATATCCATATCGATTTCGATATCCATATCGATTTCGATATCCATATCGATTTCGATATCCATATCGATTTCGATATCCCTATGGATTTCGATATCCATATCGATTTCGATATCCATATCGATTTCGATATCCATATCGATTTCGATATCCATATCGATTTCGATATCCATATCGATTTCGATATCCATATCGATTTCGATATCCATATCAATTTCGATATCCATATGGATTTCGATATCCATATCGATTTCGATATCCATATCGATTTCGATATCCCATATCGATTTCGATATCCATATCGATTTCGAAATCCCTATGGATTTCGATATCCCTATGGATTTCGATATCCAAATGGATTTCGATATCCCTATCGATTTAGGTATCCATATGGATTTCGATATCCATATGGATTTCGATATCCCTATCGATTTCGATATCCATATCGATTTCAATATCCATATCAATTTCGATATCCCTATGGATTTCGATATCCATATCGATTTCGATATCCATATGGATTTCGATATCCATATCGATTTCGATATCCATATCGATTTCGATATCCATATGGATTTCGATATCCATATCGGATTTCGATATCCATATCGATTTCGATATCCATATCGATTTCGATATCCCTATGGATTTCGATATCCATATCGATTTCGATATCCATATCGATTTCGATATCCATATCAATTTCGATATCCATATGGATTTCGATATCCATATCGATTTCGATATCCATATCGATTTCGATATCCATATCGATTTCGATATCCATATCGATTTCGATATCCCTATGGATTTCGATATCCCCATGGATTTCGATATCCATTTCGATTTCCATTTCGATATCCATAACGATTTCGATATCCATATCGATCTCGATATCCCTATGGATTTCGATATCCATATCGATTTGGGTGTCCATATCGATTTCGATATCCCTATGATTTTCGATATCCATATCGATTTCGATATCCCTATGGATTTCGATATCCATATCGATTTCGATATCCATATCGATCTCGATATCCCTATGGATTTCGATATCCATATCGATTTGGGTGTCCATATCGATTTCGATATCCCTATGATTTTCGATATCCATATCGATTTCGATATCCCTATGGATTTCGATATCCATATCGATTTCGGTATCCATATCGATTTCGGTATCCATATCGATTTCGATATCGCTATGGATTTCGATATCCCTATGGATTTCGATATCCCTATGGATTTCGATATCCATATCGATTTCGATATTCATATCGATTTCGATATCCATATGGATTTCGATATCCATATCGATTTCGATATCCATATCGATTTCGATATCCCTATTGATTTCGATATCCATATGGATTTCGATATCCATATCGATTTCGATATCCCTATCGATTTCGATATCCCTATCGATTTCGATATCCATATCGATTTCGATATCCCTATGGATTTCGATATCCTATGGATTTCGATATCCATATCGATTTCGATATCCATATGGATTTCGATATCCCTATGTCGATTTCGATATCCATATGGATTTCGATATCCATATCGATTTCGATATCCATATCGATTTCGATATCCATATGGATTTCGATATCCATATCGATTTCGATATCCATATCGATTTCGATATCCATATCGATTTCGATATCCATATGGATTTCGATATCCATATCGATTTCGATATCCGTTTTCGATATCCCTATGGATTTCGATATCCATATCGATTTCGATATCCCTATGGATTTCGATATCCATATCGATTTCGATATCCCATATAGATTTCGATATCCATTATGGATTTCGATATCATATCATTTCGATTTATCGATATCCATATCGATTTCGATATCCCTATCGATTTCGATATCCCATATGGATTTCGATATCCCTATGGGATTTCGATATCCATATCGATTTCGATATCCATATGGATTTCGATATCCATATCGATTTCGATATCCATATGGATTTCGATATCCATATCGATTTCGATATCCATATCGATTTCGATATCCATATCGATTTCGATATCCATATCGATTTCGATATCCCATATCGATTTCGATATCCATATGGATTTCGATATCCATATCGATTTCGATATCCATATGGATTTCGATATCCATATCGATTTCGATATCCCTATCGATTTCGATATCCCTATGGATTTCGATATCCATATCGATTTCGATATCCCTATGGATTTCGATATCCCTATGGATTTCGATATCCCTATGGATTTCGATATCCATATCGATTTCGATATCCATATCGATTTCGATATCCATATCGATTTCGATATCCATATCGATTTCGATATCCATATGGATTTCGATATCCCTATGTCGATTTCGATATCCATATCGATTTCGATATCCATATCGATTTCGATATCCATATCGATTTCGATATCCATATCGATTTCGATATCCATATCGATTTCGATATCCTATATCGATTTCGATATCCATATCGATTTCGATATCCCTATGGATTTCGATATCCCTATGGATTTCGATATCCATATCGATTTCGATATCCCTATGGATTTCGATATCCATATCGATTTCGATATCCATATCGATTTCGATATCCATATCGATTTCGATATCCATATCGATTTCGATATCCCTATCGATTTCGATATCCATATCGATTTCGATATCCATATCGATTTCGATATCCCTATGGATTTCGATATCCATATCGATTTCGATATCCCTATGGATTTCGATATCCCTATGGATTTCGATATCCATATCGATTTCGATATCCATATCGATTTCGATATCCATATCGATTTCGATATCCATATGGATTTCGATATCCATATCGATTTCGATATCCATATCGATTTCGATATCCATATCGATTTCGATATCCATATGATTCGATATCCATATCGATTTCGATATCCATATCGATTTCGATATCCATATCGATTTCGATATCCATATCGATTTCGATATCCATATGGATTTCGATATCCATATCGATTTCGATATCCATATGGATTTCGATATCCATATCGATTTCGATATCCATATGGATTTCGATATCCATATCGATTTCGATATCCCATATGGATTTCGATATCCATATCGATTTCGATATCCATATCGATTTCGATATCCATATCGATTTCGATATCCATATCGATTTCGATATCCCTATCGATTTCGATATCGATTTCGATATCGATTTCGATATCCATATCGATTTCGATATCCATATCGATATCCTATGGATTTCGATATCCATATGGATTTCGATATCGATTTCGATTTATCCCTATGGGATTTCGATATCCATATGTTGTCGATTTCGATATCCATATGATTCCGATATGGATTTCGATATCCCTATGGATTTCGATATCCATATCGATTTCGATATCCTTCATTTTATGGATTTCGATATCCATATCGATTTCGATATCCATTATCGATTTCGATATCCCTATGGATTTCGATATCCATATCGATTTCGATATCCATATCGATTTCGATATCCATATCGATTTCGATATCCATATGGATTTCGATATCCATATCGATTTCGATATCCATATGGATTTCGATATCCATATCGATTTCGATATCCATATCGATTTCGATATCCATATCGATTTCGATATCCATATCGATTTCGATATCCATATCGATTTCGATATCCATATCGATTTCGATATCCATATCGATTTCGATATCCATATCGATTTCGATATCCATATGGATTTCGATATCCATATCGATTTCGATATCCATATCGATTTCGATATCCATATGGATTTCGATATCCATATCGATTTCGATATCCATATCGATTTCGATATCCATATGGATTTCGATATCCATATGGATTTCGATATCCATATCGATTTCGATATCCATATCGATTTCGATATCCATATCGATTTCGATATCCCTATGGATTTCGATATCCATATCGATTTCGATATCCATATGGATTTCGATATCCATATCGATTTCGATATCCATATCGATTTCGATATCCATATCGATTTCGATATCCATATCGATTTCGATATCCATATCGATTTCGATATCCATATCGATTTCGATATCCATATCGATTTCGATATCCATATGGATTTCGATATCCATATCGATTTCGATATCCCTATGGATTTCGATATCCATATCGATTTCGGATATCCATATCGATTTCGATATCCATATCGGTTTCGATATCCATTTCGATTTCGATATCCATATCGATTTCGATATCCATATCGATTTCGATATCCATATCGATTTCGATATCCATTTCGGTTTCAATATACATTTCGATTTCGATATCCATTTCGATTCCGATATCCATATCGATTTCGATATCCATATCGATTTCGATATCCATATCAATTTCGATATCCATATGGATTTCGATATTCATATCGATTTCGATATCCATATCGATTTCGATATTCATATCGATTTCGATATCCCTATGGATATCCATATCCATATCGATTTCGATATCCCTATGGATTTCGATATCCATATCGATTTCGATATCCATATCGATTTCGATATCCATATCGATTTCATGGATTTCGATATCCATATGGATTTTGATATCCATATCGATTTCGGTATTTCGATATCCATATCGATTTCGATATCCATATGATTTGGATATCCCTATGGATTTCGATATTCATATCGATTTCGATATCCATATCGATTTCGATATCCATATCGATTTCGATATCCATATGGATTTCGATATCCATATGGATTTCGATATCCATATGGATTTCGATATTCATATCGATTTCGATATCCATATGGATTTCGATATTCATATCGATTTCGATATCCCTATGGATTTCGATATCCATATCGATTTCGATATCCATATGGATTTCGATATTCATATCGATTTCGATATCCATATCGATTTCGATATCCATATGGATTTCGATATCCATATCGATTTCGATATCCATATCGATTTCGATATCCCTATGGATTTCGATATCCATATCGATTTCGATATTCATATTGATTTCGATATCCCTATGGATTTCGATATCCATATGGATTTCGATATCCATATGGATTTCGATATCCATATCGATTTCGATATCCATATCGATTTCGATATCCATATCGATTTCGATATCCATATCGATTTCGATATCCATATCGATTTCGATATCCATATCGATTTCGATATCCCTATGGATTTCGATATCCCATATGGATTTCGATATCCCTATCGATTTCGATATCCATATCGATTTCGATATCCATATCGATTTCGATATCCATATCGATTTCGATATCCATATGGATTTCGATATCCATATCGATTTCGATATCCATATCGATTTCGATATCCATATCGATTTCGATATCCCTATGGATTTCGATATCCATATCGATTTCGATATCCATATCGATTTCGATATCCCTATGGATTTCGATATCCATATGGATTTCGATATCCATATGGATTTCGATATCCATATCGATTTCGATATCCTATATCGATTTCGATATATCGATTTCGATATCCATATCGATTTCGATATCCATATGGATTTCGATATTATGGATTTCGATATCCATATCGATTTCGATATCCATATGGATTTCGATATCCATATCGATTTCGATATCCCTATGGATTTCGATATCCATATCGATTTCGATATCCATATCGATTTCGATATCCCTATGGATTTCGATATCCATATCGATTTCGATATCCATATGGATTTCGATATCCATATCGATTTCGATATCCATATGGATTTCGATATCCTCGATTTCGATATCCCTATGGATTTCGATATCCATATCGATTTCGATATCCCTATGGATTTCGATATCCCTATGGATTTCGATATCCATATCGATTTCGATATCCATATGGATTTCGATATCCATATGGATTTCGATATCCATATGGATTTCGATATCCATATCGATTTCGATATCCCTATGGATTTCGATATCCATATCGATTTCGATATCCCTATGGATTTCGATATCCATATCGATTTCGATATCCATATCGATTTCGATATCCATATGGATTTCGATATCCATATGGATTTCGATATCCTATATGGATTTCGATATCCATATCGATTTCGATATCCCTATGGATTTCGATATCCATATCGATTTCGATATCCATATCGATTTCGATATCCATATCGATTTCGATATCCATATGGATTTCGATATCCATATCGATTTCGATATCCATATCGGATTTCGATATCCATATCGATTTCGATATCCATATCGATTTCGATATCCATATCGATTTCGATATCCCTATAGATTTCGATATCCATATCGATTTCGATATCCCTATGGATTTCGATATCCATATGGATTTCGATATCCATATCGATTTCGATATCCATATCGATTTCGATATCCATATGGATTTCGATATCCATATCGATTTCGATATCCATATCGATTTCGATATCCTATATCGATTTCGATATCCATATCGATTTCGATATCCCTATCGATTTCGATATCCCTATGGATTTCGATATCCATATGGATTTCGATATCCCTATGGATTTCGATATCCATATCGATTTCGATATCCATATCGATTTCGATATCCATATCGATTTCGATATCCATATCGATTTCGATACCCATATCGATTTCGATATCCATATCGATTTCAATATCCCTATCGATTTCGATATCCATATGGATTTCGATATCCATATCGATTTCGATATCCATATCGATTTCGATATCCATATCGATTTCGATATCCATATCGATTTCGATATCCCTATGGATTTCGATATCCATATCGATTTCGATATCCCTATGGATTTCGATATCCTATGGATTTCGATATCCATATCGATTTCGATATCCATATGGATTTCGATATCCATATGGATTTCGATATCCATATCGATTTCGATATCCATATCGATTTCGATATCCATATCGATTTCGATATCCATATCGATTTCGATATCCCTATCGATTTCGATATCCATATCGATTTCGATATCCATATCGATTTCGATATCCCTATGGATTTCGATATTTCGATATCCATATCGATTTCGATATCCATATCGATTTCGATATCCGATATCCATATCGATTTCGATATCCCTATGGATTTCGATATCCCTATGGATTTCGATATCCAATATCTATGGATTTCGATATCCATATCGATTTCGATATCCCTATGGATTTCGATATCCATATGGATTTCGATATCCATATCGATTTCGATATCCATATCGATTTCGATATCCC
>JAEIGH010000436.1:0-48740 GCA_018903575.1 Drosophila saltans
ACCGAGAGGTCCGGGTAAACTTTCCGCTGAACCACTTTCATGCTTCGGGATTGTGAACTGAAACTGTTCACATGAACTTGGAATTCTTAGTAAATGTGAAGTCATTAACTCGCATTGATTACGTCCCTGCCCCTTTGTGCACACCGCCCGTCGCTACTACCGATTGAATTATTTAGTAGGGTCTCCGGTCGTGATCACTGTGACGCCTTGTGTGTTACAGTTGTTTCGCAAAGAAGTTGACCGAACTTGATTATTTAGAGGAAGTAAAATTCATGTAGCTCTTAAGGTTTCCGTTGGTGAACCTGCGGAAGGATCATTATTGTATGTTCCAACCGTTATTATATATATACACCCAATTTAAAAATGACGAAAATAATATTGTTATATTCAATATAAATAAAACTTAAATATAAAAATTCATTTAAAACCAAGAATCAAATGTTGTACCTGGTTTATAAAAGTTGTGTTTCACATATGTCGATCGTATACAATAATGCAAAAATTTAATATATATTTATTCAGCAACACCAGTATGCAAACAAATATGTACTGACATTTCGGGAACATGCTTTGGTTGAAGGAATTGATATATGCCAGTAAAATGGTGTATTTTTAATTTCCTTCTTCCAAAAAAAAATTATGACGTAATGAAATAAAAACTAAATATATTCACTCTAAGCGGTGGATCACTCGGCTCATGGGTCGATGAAGAACGCAGCAAACTATGCGTCATCGTGTGAACTGCAGGACACATGAACATCTACATTTTGAACGCATATCGCACTCCAATGCTGTTATGGTACTTTAATTTTATAGTGCTTGGACTACATATGGTTGAGGGTTGTAAGACTATGCTCAATAAGTTGTTTTAATATTTTACAAAATTTTAAAACACATGGTATATTATTGGAAATTTTTTTTTAAAATTTTAATAAATTTTCATAATATTATAAATGAAATTAATTGTATATTAATTTCATTTTCAATTCTTATAATACTGAGGAATGTCTAGCATAAAAAAAAAAATGTTTGTTAAAGAAAATTATTTATGAAATTAATTGCTATTTCGAGGATGTTTGGCTTCATTTAATATAATAACTAGTTGGTACAGGGTATACACAATGTCGGCAGGGACGACTTGCTTGCTTCATTGTCATATAAGGACATTGTAATCTATTAATATAAACCAAATTTATCATAAAATATGACTTAGTAGGCGTTTATTTAATTATTTTAATATAAACAATTTAATATAATTTAACATAAAATAAATGTCATTAATTTGATAAAGTGTTGATAGATTTATATGAATACAGTGCGTTAATTTTTTTTTAAAATTATATAATAGCATGATTATCATTGATTTTCTATGTTTATTATATGCACTTGTATGATTAACAATGCGAAAGATTCAGGATACCTTCGGGACCCGTCTTGAAACACGGACCAAGGAGTCTAACATATGTGCAAGTTATTGGGATATAAACCTAATAGCATAATTAACTTGACTAATAATGGGATTAGTTTTTAACTATTTATAGTTAATTAACACAATCCCGGGGCGTTCTAAAAAGTTATGTGTAATAATATTTATATTATTTATACCTCTAACTAGAACGTACCTTGAGCATATATGCTGTGACCCGAAAGATGGTGAACTATACTTGATCAGGTTGAAGTAGGGGGAAACCCTGATGGAAGACCGAAACAGTTCTGACGTGCAAATCGATTGTCAGAATTGAGTATAGGGGCGAAAGACCAATCGAACCATCTAGTAGCTGGTTCCTTCCGAAGTTTCCCTCAGGATAGCTGGTGCATTTAAATGTTATATAAAATAATCTTATCTGGTAAAGCGAATGATTAGAGGCCTTAGGGTCGAAACGATCTTAACCTATTCTCAAACTTTAAATGGGTAAGAACCTTAACTTTCTTGATATGAAGTTTAAGGTTATGATATAATGTGCCCAGTGGGCCACTTTTGGTAAGCAGAACTGGCGCTGTGGGATGAACCAAACGTAATGTTACGGTGCCCAAATTAACAACTCATACAGAAACCATGAAAGGCGTTGGTTGCTTAAAACAGCAGGACGGTGATCATGGAAGTCGAAATCCGCTAAGGAGTGTGTAACAACTCACCTGCCGAAGCAACTAGCCCTTAAAATGGATGGCGCTTAAGTTGTATACCTATACATTACCGCTAAAGTAGATGATTTATATTATTTAATAATATAAATTTTGAAACTTTAGTGAGTAGGAAGGTACAATGGTGTGCATAGAAGTGTTTGGCGTAAGCCTGCATGGAGCCGCTATTGGTACAGATCTTAGTGGTAGTAGCAAATAATCGAATGAGACCTTGGAGGACTGAAGTGGAGAAGGGTTTCGTGTGAACAGTGGTTGATCACGAGTTAGTCGGTCCTAAGTTCAAGGCGAAAGCCGAAAATTTTGAAGTTAATAAAGTCATAATAATCTATATATTGCAAATATAAAACACTTGAATAATTTTGAACGAAAGGGAATACGGTTCCAATTCCGTAACCTGTTGAGTATCCGTTTATTATTAAATATGGGCCTCGTGCTCATCCTGGCAACAGGAACGACCATAAAGAAGCCGTCGAGAGGTATCGGAGGAGTTTTCTTTTCTGTTTTATAACTTCGGGATAAGGATTGGCTCTGAAGATTGAGATAGGCGGGCTTGATTGGGAAACAATAACATGGTTTATGTGCTCGTTCTGGGTAAATAGAGTTTCTATCATTTATGATAGTTATTTGTTCCCCAGATAGTTTAGTTACGTAGCCAATTGTGGAACTTTCTTGCTAAAATTTTTAAGAATACTAATTAATTTTAATTAGTTCTTTTAAATTAGAACGATTAGAACTGGCACGGACTTGGGGAATCCGACTGTCTAATTAAAACAAAGCATTGTGATGGACCTAGCGGGTGTTGACACAATGTGATTTCTGCCCAGTGCTCTGAATGTCAAAGTGAAGAAATTCAAGTAAGCGCGGGTCAACGGCGGGAGTAACTATGACTCTCTTAAGCTACGTCTGAAACGATTGAGCAATATCAAATGGCCTCACCTCGAGCAATCCGAGGTAGCCAGCTCCTTCATTGACGACGAGATGCAAAGGGCCCGGGATAGATTACTATCGGGAATTGGTAGGCTGCTCACTCGTGCAGAGATAGATTCGTACTGGGCAAACAGGTTGCACATGTCTGTTGATGGTAACGGTCTCCGTGAAGCTGGACATTTTCGCCAGCAACATGGATGGGTTTGTTTGGTAACAGGAAAGGAATATTTAAACGGAATCAAGCTGAGGATAAATGCCCTACCCTCGAAGTCTCGTACTACGAGGGGAAGGTACGAATTGGGGAGACGGTGTCGTGCAGGATGTGATGCTCCCGAGACAACAAACCACATCTTGCAGCAATGCTATCGTACGCACGGGAGGCGGATAGTTAGACACAACGGTTTAGTAAATGCCCTCAGCGGAAAGGCTACGTCGTCCAGGTTGAACCAAGTCTTCAGTGCGAGACCGGATTAAATAAACCTGACCTGGTGGCTATCCGACAGAATCACGGTTATGTGATTGACGCACAGGTTGAGACAGACGGACTTTCCTCAAGATAACAAGGCACCAGGCAATGACTCTATTCCCAATACAGCTCTGAAATTAGCGGTTGCGCTTCAGCCAGAAAAATTCGCCGAAACATTCAATGCTTGCCTAAAGGAAGCCATCTTTCCGGTCAGGTGGAAAAAACAGAATTTAACTCTGATTCCGAAGCCAAACAAATAGCCAGGTGACGCATCATCGTACAGGCCGATATGCCTGCTGGATTCGGCAGCCAAGTTGTTCAAAAAATTAATAAGTATCAGACTCGAATGTGCCCTAAAAATTGCTGGCGACCTTTCGCCAATGCAATTTGGATTCCGTAAAGGCAAGTCGATTATTGGCGCCCTAGCAATAGTGCTCGATATTGCTGCCAAGGCTATAGAGGGCCAACGTTGGAAGGGAGGTCAGTCACTACAAAAAGTTTTTTTTTTTTGTTTTATTATTGCGGGGAGAGCCCTCTTTCTGCAATCTATCCGAAAAGTGGATAATCAGCATAAAACAATGAACAAATTGTTTGAGAATTAAGATTGACAGAAATAATATTGGAGCCAGGCGCTTACGACTGACGCCAACTTTAGTTGGTTACAGAGGCTCTACCATTCATCTTGTGGTCTGAATGGGAGATCAAGTGGATGGTTTCTCTTGAGTCTTCTGATGTGTTGACTATTGGCCAGGAGATTAAGTGCCAGATAGTTTTCATGGTTTTCAAGTCTCTCGCAGTAACGGTCGCTCAGTCTTTGGATCTCTGACTTAATAGAGGGCATCTCCAGGTCTCTGTGTATGATAGAGTTTCTGACAAACCAAGGAGCATTCACAAACCTACGTAGTAATTTGTTTTGGAATCTTTGGAGGATCTCGATGTTGGAGTTGGATGCTGCGCCCCACAAATGAATTCCGTACGTCCAAATTGGCTTCAGGATCGTCTTGTAAAGTAGAAGCTTGTTGTTCAGGCTGAGTTGTGACCTAGTACCAAGTAACAAATTCATCTATTAAATGAAGTAAATTTTTTTTTTTTTTTTTTTAGTCTGTATTTATTTGCAATCTATCCTATAAGGACAATAGGCAAATTATATAAGGAATTAACAATAGCAGGGTGAGTGAAGTAACAATAGTGGGTATCATTAAATTAGAATACAGGTATGGAAGAGAGAAAATAAAGAAAGTATTGGTTAGATATGACAGAGTAATTTCAGAGTTTCAGAAAAAGATAAGTGACGCTGCAGCCCTTCTTCTTCTTTGCAGAGCTCACCAGTCCACGTCTTGTCTGAATGGAAGATCCAGGGGGTGACATCTTTTGAGACGCCTTGTTTGGGTGCTGTTGTCTAGCAGATTAAGGGCCAGTGTGTTATTGTGTGTCTCCAGCCTGGAGCAGTGCCGAATGCCGTACCTCCTGATTTCACTGCTGACAGATGGAACGTTTAGGTCTCTATGGATGACTGAGTTACGAACGAATGCAGGCGCTCCAACAATTCTGCGGAGTAAAAGATATGAAAATTGAATATTAAATGAAAATTTCATATAATATTGAATATTAAATGAAAATTTCATATATTATTGAATTGAATATTAAATGAAAATTTCATATACTATTGAATATTAAATGAAAATTTCATATATTATTGAATATTAAATGGAAATTTCATATATTATTGAATTGAATATTAAATGAAAATTTCATATATTATTGAATATTAAATGGAAAATTCATATATTATTGAATTGAATATTAAATGAAAATTTCATATATTATTGAATATTAAATGAAAATTTCATATATTATTGAATTCAATATTAAATGAAAATTTCATATATTAAATTGTTAGTTAAATGGTATTTTCCTTCATAACTTATAGAAAACGTGACACAAAACCTATATATGTGGTGTGATGTCGAGCGTTGGTATATTAAATGAAGTAAATGTACATATATCATATTCATATGATTTAATACATTTAATATCGGCAATGTTTATTTATTTATATAAAATTATGAAGTCTCGGTCATAAATGGTCGATTTATAAAAAAGGTGGCACAAAACCTACTCATAATGGACAGTTGATGTTCATTACTTGTTATAGTAAATTATTATATTATAACAATTACCCTATATATGATTAGTGTGTCGCAATTATAACTTGGCAGCGGCATTACTTATCTATTTTAGATAATGAGGGAACTTGCCAAGCTCTATGTATTTAATTTATATTACATATTAATTGGTTCCGGATTTATCGTTAACGCTTATCCCCAGAATTTGTAAATAAAAGTTTCACTGGATTTATTTTATTTTCAATGGCTTCCCTGTTTGCAAATTCTGTAAATACCTTATAAATGCAAGTTATTATTTCTTTTTCAGCATACATTCTTTGTTATGTAAAAATTAAAAAAAAAAAAAAAACCAACCTATCAAAGTTCGTTGATGACTTCTGCTTAATATATAATTAACAATACATTTGTTATATTAATGATAAACTAAAGTAAATTATGAATTTACTATCGAAATACAATTATTTATTTCAAATATATATATTGAATAAATTAAATAAATGGAAATGTGATTATATATTATGTAGGTGAAAAAATAAAAATATTCTTGAACGAAATTTATAATTATATATTAAATTTAATGAATAAATATGTCAATGAACGAAAATGTGTGCAATTAAATTATTGCCATATTCGTCGAAAATAAATGGAAACTAATTTATATATATATATTATTGTTTTATTCAAAAATATATTAAATTGTCAAGTATCATTTAAAATCAAATCAAATCTAATATGTCTGTTTGATATATATATCAACAGTACATATAATATATAAATAACATTATTTTGGTTGATCCTGCCAGTAGTTATATGCTTGTCTCAAAGATTAAGCCATGCATGTCTAAGTACACACGAATTAAAAGTGAAGCCGCAAAAGGCTCATTATATCAGTTATGGTTCCTTAGATCGTTAACTGTTACTTGGATAACTGTGGTAATTCTAGAGCTAATACATGCAATTAAAACACGGATCTTTTGGGACGTGTGCTTTTATTAGGCTAAAACCAAGCGATCATTTGATCGTTATATTGGTTGAACTCTAGATAACATGCAGATCCTATGGTCTTGTACCGACGACAGATCTTTCAAATGTCTGCCCTATCAACTTTTGATGGTAGTATCTAGGACTACCATGGTTGCAACGGGTAACGGGAAATCAGGGTTCGATTCCGGAGAGGGAGCCTGAGAAACGGCTACCACATCTAAGGAAGGCAGCAGGCGCGTAAATTACCCACTCCCAGCTCGGGGAGGTAGTGACGAAAAATAACAATACAGGACTCATTGTAGTGAATTCACATGTCGGTTTTAAATGACTTCAGCACAGCTTGTAACATTCTGTTGCAAGCAGGAAATAATAGTAATAAGTTTATATATAAGAACAATTGTATGTATGTACGCAAACTTGCATGCATACATTTCGTTCTGTATATAAGCTTACGCAAACGAATTGTGCTGGCAAGCCAGCCCAATTATGCTGAGCTTGCAATTCGATCATGTGAGTTCACTCTCGCGTCTCACCCCTCTTATTTTGTAGCTGCCAACAAGCAGCATAAGTTAAAACACAATATGAATCAATCTAAATAAAGTAACACCAGAGCACAGACGTGCCAATGAACAAATCGGAATAAACTCATTTCATGGCGACCGTGACAGGACCGTCACATTGAAGACATTGGCAGATAGCAGGACTTCGAGGGACGTAGCAGGAGAGAGAAATTAAAAAAAAAAAAAAATAAAATAAATAAAAAATGGAAAACGCAGTGAGTAGAGTGTCATGTGTGGTCTAAAGACTTAAAACCAGAAGGGCAAAGCAACTAAAGCTGTAAAACAGCAAAACCGAATAAATTGAAACAACTCGGTCAAGATACATGCCGAAATTGAAGATGTAAAATTCGATAAGCAGTAAGAAAGAGTCAAACAACCGACCACACATCCACCTACCTTGCAATGAAAAAAAAACTAATGAGCTCTCCGCCACCCATTGAAAGTGACACCGAAATTGAGGAAAATGCCTATGCAGCCAGCACCGGCACCGTCTGGCGTACCAAGCCAGACCAAGGAAAGGAACCGACAACTCTACATATAGAGTCTGAAACAAATAGAAGCCCAACTTTGCAGTGGTGCAAAGTAACGCAAATCGGATTCCCGATTTTGCCTTTAATTTTAAACATTCATTCATGCAAAAAAAAATTTTTATTATGTTTATATAAAACAATCATCTAAATCATTTAAATTTAATTAAAAATTGTAAAATTTTTTATGAAATGTAAACTTAAATTGTGAGCCAACCACATGCCCTATCCCCCCTTCTAACTTCCACGTCTCTGTCACTGCTATAAGCAGTTGAACGTATAAATTCATTTCCGCATGTATGCGTATATAACGTAATGAGTAATTTTTAACTAATTAATTTTTCGATGATCTATTGATCACTTAAAGTGGATATCAATAACTGATATCACACTCCTTTTTCTTTTATATATATATACTACTACAGTTTTTTTTTTATGTTTATATGCAAATTTAAAGTAAATCCAATTACAGTCTTTTAAGTTCAATTTCTCTTTAGAAAATATTATTTGTATTAAATATTATTTATATGAAATGCAATGAAATAAAAAAAAAAATTAATAAATAAAAAAAAAAAAATATATTTTCTATGTATACGCTTCAGACTTAGATTCTTTCAACTTTTATGGGTAGTTTAGAGAAAAAGTCAGATTTTGGAAAAATTTTAAATACAGTAATCATAAATGAAATATCAAATTTCTTTAAGGTAGCTTCCCCAGAACCAAAAATGGGTTTAATTGACACGAAAACGGTGGATTCCACTGCCAATGTGATCAATAGAGTAGAAGTAGAACAACAAGGGCTTACTACTGTTACGATTTTACTGATCGTAATAATAATAATAATGAGCGTAAACATGCTAATTAAAGTTTACGGAATGCACAATAGGTGCTTGAAAAAGAAATATTTGAGTAAGGCGAATGATCTAGATAGAGTCTAGATACAAAAAAAAAAAAAAGATAATAATAAGCAATTGAAAAAAATTTTTTTTTATTCCAAATGGAAAAAGTAGAGACTAAACGTCTACAGAAATACCTACCGTTCCTTGATTACCTGATAAACTCAGGTGAAACCAATTACAAGTACAAGGAAATTCGGTATTGGATTTATAATAATCATAGATTTAACCCGAAAATAGTAGATCTTATGGAAATATCCATTAAGACAGCATACAATAGGTTGATAGCTATAAAGCAAAAGAACAAGGATGCACCCAAGTGGGTACATGATATGTTCACAACAGAAACATTAGAAATAGAGAACTCAGAGGAGGAAGTCACAATGATAGAAGATTAGGAGTAGAGAAAAAAAAAAGAGAAGAAGAAAAAGTTTTTGTTTTTAAAAAAAGGGAAAAAATGTCATTAGACGAATATTTCGCGAAAATGAGGGAGAGGAACCCAAATGTAGTAACCAATCTACTAGAGGTTTTTAAGAGCGAACAAAGTAGCTCACCTCAACGCGCGATGGATCTGGCTACTATAAACATAACATACCTGGATATAACGGGAGAAGAATTCCCAATCCAAGGCAACAGCAGAGTAGCCATGTGCTTCATCCTCACTGTACCTAGCATATGCTGTTATACAAACGCAGCGGGTACTTTTTGCTTTTATTTAATGGATGAAGCACAACATTAAATCACAAAAAAAAAAAAAAAAACATTCAGTAGCAACACCTTGCTACACACACTCCATGACAATGACTACTAAATAAACCAAAATTACAAATAATTGACGGAAGATGCAGAAGAGGCAAGCCCTGTTCCGCACTTCCGTCAGGGGCAACAGCCCCCAACCAGCCAAAACATACACTTGCGTTAACGTAATAGTACTTCCAACCACAATGTCGTCCGATTTTGATCCCAGATCAAAAAATTCATAAAGGAATTTCCGTTAGAAGTACAATCTCCAAGAATGAATTTTTTTTTTCTCTTCTCAATTAAGATAATAAATAATAAATTGTCTGAAAAGGTACCCAAATCGTCCAAATAAGCTGTACTAACATAAAAATTTGAGATAAAACAACTCCCAGTTGCATATGCTTCACGCTGAAAGCAACAAATCAACAATAGTTAGCAGCTATTCAATGAGTTTTAAAATCACTTTCGACCATATATTTATGGTCAACACTTCACTACTAAATAATTTCTGTTGGAAAAGACAATTTCGTGGCAGATGCCCCATCTCGGATCACAATAACCGAGTTAAAAGACATTCAAAATAAAGTCCTGAAAGTCACTACCAGGCAACAGTACAGACAAAATAAATCCTGCGCAGGAAAAAAAAAAAGAGACTTTGCTAAGGCAAAGTACTCCAAATGCTTCTATGCCCAACGTTTACCAAGTTATAAATAATGACGAGGTACGAAAAGTAGTGGCCTTGCATATAACAAATAAACTGTGTTACTTGAAACACGGAAATAAAGTTATTGCAAGAATTGATATTGGCGACCTATATACTAATGAAAAACTTGACTTAGGTCAGTTCTTTCAAAGGCTTGAAAAGCAAGCCGGTATATTAAAAATAAGCCATATCAAAACGGCACCGTGGGAAAAGATCTTTGAATTTATTTCAATAGATACTTTTAAAGAAATGGGCAATGATATATTGAAATCATTAAGAGTAGCGCTACTCAACCCGGTGACCATAATAAGCAATGAAAAAGAAAAAGAAGCAATTTTGTCTGAAAATCATGATAATCCAATCCAAGGTGGTCATAATGGCATAACAAAAACATTAATAAAAATAAAAAGACACTACTATTGGAAAAATATGACGCGTCAAATAAAAGAGTACATACGTAGTTGTCCAAAATGCCAAAAGTCGAAAACGACTAAACATACGAAGACCCCACTAACAATAACAGAAACGCCTATGAGTGCCTTTGACAGAGTAATAGTGGATACTATAGGTCCACTACCGAAATCTGAAAACGGTAACGAATACGCAGTAACCCTGATCTGTGACCTAACAAAGTATTTGGTAGCCATCCCTGTTCAAAATAAGAACGCTAATACCATTGCAAAAGCAATATTTGAATTTTTTATATTAAAGTACGGTCCAATGAAGACGTTCATTTCGGACATGGGCACTGAATATAAAAATTCAATAATAAGCGATCTGTGCAAATATCTAAAAATAGACAACATAACGTCTACTGCACATCACCACCAAACCGTGGGAACAGTGGAAAGAAGTCATAGAACTTTTAATGAATACATCCGTTCATATATATCAGTCGATAAAACTGACTGGGATGTTTGGCTTTAATATTTTACATATTGCTTCAACACGACCCCCTCTATGGCACATGGTTATTGTCCATATGAGTTAGTTTTTGGCAAACAAAACAATTTGCCAAAACAATTTAATTCTATAACTAATAGTAATCCATTATATAATGTAGATGATTACGCTAGAGAAGCTAAGTTTAGATTAGAGCAAGCCTATAAAAGGGCTTAAGGTAAGAGGTAAGTTAAGGTAAGAGCATAAGGTAAAGAAAAAGGAATTATACGATAGGAACATAAATAACTTTGAAATAGAAATAGGAGATAAGGTTCTTGTTAAGAATGAAACGGGCCATAAGTTAGAATCTAAGTATCTAGGCCCATATAGAGTAGAAGCAATAGAAGATAAGGATAATATTTTAATAAGAGATAAAAGAAATAAAGCACAAGGAGTGCATAAGGATAGGTTAAAAATTTTTAAATAACAAAAAGAAAAATTTATCTCTAGTACTTACAAAATCTAAAGTGTATACATTGAAAATAAGGAAAGTTATTTGCATATATACAAATTTTTATTTTTATATATATAAAGAAAAGGAGCGAAAAGGAAAAAAATTATTTTAAAACTTTGCAAAAAAAAAAAATGCATACGTGTAAGGGAAAAATATATATATTCATTGACGGACGTCAAAAAAAAAAATTCTTTTTATACATATAACACGAATAACTTCACATACACATATATAATAACTTCATTAGATTACGTTATTTTTTAAAAAGGGGAGGTGTAGTGAATTCACATGTCGGTTTTAAATGACTTCAGCACAGCTTGTAACATTCTGTTGCAAGCAGGAAATAATAGTAATAAGTTTATATATAAGAACAATTGTATGTATGTACGCAAACTTGCATGCATACATTTCGTTCTGTATATAAGCTTACGCAAACGAATTGTGCTGGCAAGCCAGCCCAATTATGCTGAGCTTGCAATTCGATCATGTGAGTTCACTCTCGCGTCTCACCCCTCTTATTTTGTGGTTCCCAAAAGCAGCATAAGTTAAAACACAATGTGAATCAATCTAAATAAAGTAACACCAGAGCACAGACGTGCCAATGAACAAATCGAAATAAACTCATTTCATCATATCCGAGGCCCTGTAATTGGAATGAGTACACTTTAAATCCTTTAACAAGGACCAATTGGAGGGCAAGTCTGATGCCAGCAGCCGCGGTAATTCCAGCTCCAATAGCGTATATTAAAGTTGTTGCGGTTAAAACGTTCGTAGTTGAACTTGTGCTTCATACGGGTAGTACAACTTACAATTGTAGTTAGTACTATACCTTTATGTATGTAAGCGTATTATCGGTGGAGTTCTTATATATAATTAAGTACTTGTATTTTTTATATATTCCTCCTATTTAAAAACCTGCATTAGTGCTCTTCATCGAGTGTTATTGTGGGCCGGTACAATTACTCTGAACAAATTAGAGTGCTTAAAGCAGGCTTCAAATGCCTGAATATTCTGTGCATGGGATAATGAAATAAGACCTCTGTTCTGCTTTCATTGGTTTTCAGATCAAGAGGTAATGATTAATAGAAGCAGTTTGGGGGCATTAGTATTACGACGCGAGAGGTGAAATTCTTGGACTAACTTAAGCGAAAGCATTTGCCAAAGATGTTTTCATTAATCAAGAACGAAAGTTAGAGGTTCGAAGGCGATCAGATACCGATCTAGTTCTAACCATAAACGATGCCAGCTAGCAATTGGGTGTAGCTACTTTCATGGCTCTCTCAGTCGCTTACCGGGAAACCAAAGCTTTTGGGCTCCGGGGGAAGTATGGTTGCAAAGCTGAAACTTAAAGGAATTGACGAAAGGGCACCACCAGGAGTGGAGCCTGCGGCTTAATTTGACTCAACACGGGAAAACTTACCAGGTCCGAACATAAGTGTGTAAGACAGATTGATAGCTCTTTCTCGAATCTATGAGTGGTAGTGCATGGCCATTCTTAGTTCGTGGAGTGATTTGTCTGGTTAATTCCGATAACGAACGAGACTCAAATATATTAAATAGATATCTTCAGGATTATGGTGTTGAAGCTTATATTGCCTTCATTCATGGTGGCAGTAAAATGTTTATTGTGTTTGAATGTGTTTTATAAGTGGAGCCGTACCTGTTGGTATGTCCCATTATAAGGACACTAGCTTCTTAAATGAACAAATTGCGTCTAGCAATAATGAGATTGAGCAATAACAGGTCTGTGATGCCCTTAGATGTCCTGGGCTGCACGCGCGCTACAATGAAAGTATCAACGTGTATTTCCTAGACCGAGAGGTCCGGGTAAACCGCTGAACCACTTTCATGCTTGGGATTGTGAACTGAAACTGTTCACATGAACTTGGAATTCCTAGTAAGTGTGAGTCATTAACTCGCATTGATTACGTCCCTGCCCTTTGTGCACACCGCCCGTCGCTACTACCGATTGAATTATTTAGTGAGGTCTTCGGACGTGATCACTGTGTGTTACGGTAGTTTCGCAAAAGTTGACCGAACTTGATTATTTAGAGGAAGTAAAAGAAGGATCATTATTGTATGTTCCAACCGTTGTTACATATATATATAACACCAAATTTAAAAATACGAAAAATAATATTGTTATATTCAATATAAATAAAAACTTAAATATGCAAAATTAAAACATTATTATTTTTCGGCGTGTATATGTACCACAATGCACAAGCGTTGCGTATTGTATTGCTTATTATTGGTTTATTTGCGTACAATGGTTAAAGGAACAACCCAAGAATAAAATGTTGTACCTGGTTTATAAAGGTTAATGTTTTACATATGTCGATCGTATACAATAATGCTAAAATTGAATATATATATTTCAACAACATCAGTATGCAATCAATTATGTAAAACTAAGACATTTCGCAGCATTATATTGGGATAAAGGATTTATTGGAGGAATTGATATATGCCAGTAAAATGGTGGTATATTCACTCTAAGCGGTGGAGAACTCGGCTCATGGGTCGATGAAGAACGCAGCAAACTGTGCGTCATCGTGTGAACTGCAGGACACATGAACATCGACATTTTGAATGCATGAATTTATGCATATTAATTAGGGGAGGAAAAAAAACTAAAAAGGATTTTCTTAGTAGCGGCGAGCGAAAAGAAAATAGTTCAGCACTAAGTCACTTTGTCTTTATGGCAAATGTGAAATGCAGTGTATGGAGCATCAATATTCTAGTATGAGAAATTAATGATTTAAGTCCTTCTTAAATGAGGCCATTTACCCATAGAGGGTGCCAGGCCCGTATAACATTAATGATTACTAGATGGTGTTTCCAATGAGTCGTGTTGCTTGATAGTGCAGCACTAAGTGGGTGGTAAACTCCATCTAAAACTAAATATAACCATGAGACCGATAGTAATCAAGTACCCTGAGGGAAAGTTGAAAAGAACTCTGAATAGAGAGTTAAATAGTACGTGAAACTGCTTAGAGGTTAAGCCCGATGAACCTGAATATCCGTTATGGAAAATTCATCATTAAAATTGTAATATTTAAATAATATTATAATAATAGTGTGCATTTTTTCCATATAAGGACATTGTAATCTATTAATATAAACCAAATTTATCATAAAATATTACTTATAGTTTATTTAAATTATTTTGCTTGCAATTTAACATAAAATAAATGTCATTAATTTGATAAAGTGTTGATAGATTTATATGAATACAGTGCGTTAATTTTTTTAAAATTATATAATAGCATGATTATCATTGATTTTCTATGTTTATTATATGCACTTGTATGATTAACAATGCGAAAGATTCAGGATACCTTCGGGACCTGTCTTGAAACACGGACTAAGGAGTCTAACATATGTGCAAGTTATTGGGATATAAACCTAATAGCATAATTAACTTGACTAATAATGGGATTAGTTTTTTAACTATTTATAGTTAATTAACACAATCCCGGGGCGTTCTAAAAAGTTATGTGTAATAATATTTATATTATTTATACCTCTAACTAGAACGTACCTTGAGCATATATGCTGTGACCCGAAAGACGGTGAACTATACTTGATCAGGTTGAAGTCAGGGGAAACCCTGATGGAAGACCGAAACAGTTCTGACGTGCAAATCGATTGTAAGAATTGAGTATAGGGGCGAAAGACCAATCGAACCATCTAGCAGCTGGTTCCTTCCTAAGTTTCCCTCAGGATAGCTGGTGCATTTAAATGTTATATTAAATAATCTTATCTGGTAAAGCGAATGATTAGAGGCCTTAACCTATTCTGAAACTTTAAATGGGTAAGAACCTTAACTTTCTTGATATGAAGTTTAAGGTTATGATATAATGTGCCCAGTGGGCCACTTTTGGTAAGCAGAACTGGCGCTGTGGGATGAACCAAACGGTGCCCAAATTAACAACTCATACAGAAAACATGAAAGGCGTTGGTTGCTTAAAACAGCAGGACGGTGATCATGGAAGTCGAAATCCGCTAAGGAGTGTGTAACTACTCACCTGCTGAAGCAACTTGCCCTTAAATTGGATGGCGCTTAAGTTGTATACCTATACATTACCGCTAAAGTAGATGATTTATATTATTTAATAATATAAATTTTGAAACTTTAGTGAGTAGGAAGGTACAATGGTGTGCATAGAAGTGTTTGGCGTAAGCCTGCATGGAGCCGCTATTGGTACAGATCTTGGTGGTAGTAGCAAATAATCGAATGAGACCTTGGAGGACTGAAGTGGATAAGGGTTTCGTGTGAACAGTGGTTGATCACGAGTTAGTCGGTCCTAAGTTCAAGGCGAAAGCCGAAAATTTTCAAGTTAATAAAGTCATAATAATCTATATATTGCAAATATAAAACACTTGAATAATTTTGAACGAAAGGGAATACGGTTCCAATTCCGTAACCTGTTGAGTATCCGTTTGTTATTAAATATGGGCCTCGTGCTCATCCTGGCAACAGGAACGACCTTAAAGAAGCCGTCGAGAGGTATCGGAAGAGTTTTCTTTTCTGTTTTATAGCCGTACTACCATGGAAGTCTTTCGCAGAGAGATATGGTAGATGGGCTAGAAGGGCGTGACATATACTGTTGTGTCGATATTTTCTCCTCGGACCTTGAAAATTTTTGTTGGGGATACGCAAATTTCTCAACAGGCCGTACCAATATCCGCAGCTGGTCTCCAAGGTGAAGGGTCTCTAGACAATAGAATAATGTAGGTAAGGGAAGTCGGCAAATTAGATCCGTAACTTCGGGATAAGGATTGGCTCTGAAGATTGAGATAAGCGGGCTTGATTGGGAAACAATAACATGGTTTATGTGCTCGTTCTGGGTAAATAGAGTTTCTATCATTTATGATAGTTATTTGTTCCCCGGATAGTTTAGTTACGTAGCCAATTGTGGAACTTTCTTGCTAAAATTTTTAAGAATACTAATTAATTTTAATTAGTTCTTTTAAATTAGAACGATTATCAATTAACAATCAATTCAGAACTGGCACTGACTTGGGGAGTCCGACTGTCTAATTAAAACAAAGCATTGTGATGGCCCTTGCGGGTGTTGACACAATGTGATTTCTGCCCAGTGCTCTGAATGTCAAAGTGAAGAAATTCAAGTAAGCGCGGGTCAACGGCGGGAGTAACCATGACTCTCTTAAGGAAAACGTGGTCTCTGATAACGCAGAAGGGGTGCAACACCGGAATTCGTCAGTCGTTGTCAGATTCAAGTCGACTCGAAACCTCCTCGTGGTGTTCTCTGGGTGCTTCTATATAATTGGGATTTGAATATATAGAAGAAGCTAATTCGAGCGGCGAAATGGTCCTTGGGGTCACCCACCCCTTGGATGGCCAGTATTGGTGTCCATTCGAGCATCGAACCATCAAACACCGATCGAGCACATCGTGCCACCGATCTCTACATACTAAGCCATCGTCCTTACTTTGCTAGCGTAAGCTGATTCGACATTTATAGCAAACTCATTGCATCTCGCTCTTTCAATTTCGTTCTGTGTAAGAACACAACTAAAATATTTCTGTCTCTCTCACACACCGCGTGGTGGTTGAATTTTTGCATATGTATGTGTGAGCGTGAGCATTAAAATACATTTAATTTCTATTACATATGATTATTGATTTGTAACCTTAATACTATCCGATTTAGTTCAAACTTGGTGTATAGTGTATGGATACAAATTAAATTTAAATGCAACAACAAAAAAACAATAATTTTATATATTTCTTATTTGGTGCCGCGCGGATTCGAACTCGGGTCTCTTGTGTTGGTACGGCAGATTTCTTTGAAATTTTTTGTTGCTGGAGTAAATAGCTTATATGGATGATTTGTTTTATTGATTTGTAGCCGTAATAATTATCCGATTTGAGTCAAACTTGGTGGGTAGTGTTTTGGTACAAATTAGATTTATATTCCAAAAGAAAAATAAAAAATTTTTAATTGGAACCCTATTATTCCGATATTGGATATATCATATAGTAATCCGATCCGACCGATTTTCATACTTTGTCTACCTACACCTTTAAGAAAGCTAACTACCAAGTTTTAACTACGTAGCTTAAAATTTAAGTTCAAAAAGCGACGAACAAACAGACAGACGGACAGACGGACATACGGACATGTCTTAATCGACTCTGCTGTTGATGCTGATCAAGAATATATATACTTTATGGGGTCGGAAACGTATATTTCTATGCGTTACAAACATCTGACCAATTTTATAATACCCTCTGCAAGGGTATAAAAAAAAAAAAATAGCCAAATGCCCCGTCATCTAATTAGTGACGCGCATGAATGGATTAACGAGATTCCTACTGTCCCTATCTACTATCTAGCGAAACCACAGCCAAGGGAACGGGCTTGGAATTATTAGCGGGGAAAGAAGACCCTTTTGAGCTTGACTCTAATCTGGCAGCGTAAGGAGACATAAGAGGCCATTATACGGATATATTTATTATATCTTATGGTATTGGGTTTTGATGCAAGCTTCTTGATCAAAGTATCACGAGTTTGTTATATAATCGCAAACAAATTCTTTAATGAGAGAATGCATTTATGTATTTTCAATTTGAAATTTTTGGTATAACTCCAATTACTCAGGTATGATCCAATTCAAGGACATTGTCAGGTAGGGAGTTTGACTGGGGCGGTACATCTCTCAAATAATAACGGAGGTGTCCCAAGGCCAGCTCAGTGCGGACAGAAACCACACATAGAGCAAAAGTGCAAATGCTGACTTGATCTCGGTGTTCAGTACACACAGGGACAGCAAAAGCTCGGCCTATCGATCCTTTTGGTTTAAAGAGTTTTTAACAAGAGGTGTCAGAAAAGTTACCATAGGGATAACTGGCTTGTGGCGGCCAAGCGTTCATAGCGTAGTACGAGAGGAACCGCAGGTACGGACCAATGGCACAATACTTGTTCGAGCGAACAGTGGTATGAAGCTACATCCGTTGGATTATGCCTGAACGCCTCTAAGGTCGTATCCGTGCTGGACTGCAATGATAAATAAGGGGCAATTTGCATTGTATGGCTTCTAAACCATTAAAAGTTTATTTTATAAACGACAATAGATGTGATGCCAATGTTATTTGTGACATAGTAAATTGGGAGGATCTTCGATCACCTGATGCCGCGCTAGTTACTTATTAAAACATTATTTAATACAATGACAAAGCCTAGAATCAATTGTAAACGACTTTTGTAACAGGCAAGGTGTTGTAAGTGGTTGAGCAGCTGCCATACTGCGATCCACTGAAGCTTATCCTTTGCTTGATGATTCGAATATAATTATAATAATGGTTTTCCCATTATTATATTATAATATATTATATTATTAAACTGGTATGCAGAAAAGAATTTTGCAACTTTGACATGTCATATTTTTAGTGACGAATATAAAATGGATTTCTTGAAAATCCTAATATTGACCAAAATAATGATATGATATGAGATAAATTATTTATTTATAATCATATTAATGAAAATTATATATTGATTTAAAGTATATTAAAAATTATAAATATTTAACATGTTGTTAATATATCAGTCAGATAAGACCGCCGCCCTAGTTCTCACCATATACAAATTATCGGCCAACAATCGAGTGTACATACATAACAACCACCTGTATAGCTTTCTCAGTTGCTTCATTGGGAAGTATACATATATGAGATTGCAAAAGCTGAAATTAAAAGGAATTGACGGAAAGGCCCCACACCAAGTAGTGATGCGCCTGCAAACAATATTATATTTATCAGATATATCAGAAAACAAAGTATATACACTACTTTTTTATCAAATATATGTATATCCCATAATCCATATAGATATATAAAGACAATTCGATACCGCCGCCCGCTAGTTCTAACCATAAAAAATTGTCATATATAGCTTTCTCAGTAGCTTCATAGGGAAGTATACATATATGAGATTGCAAAAGCTGAAATTAAAAGGAAATTAAAAGGAATTGACGGAAAGACACCACCAAGTAGAGAAGCCTGCAGATAATATTATATTTATCAGATATAAATATAAGAAAACAAAGTATAAACCTTTTTTATCAAATATATCTAAATCCCATAATCCATATGGATTTTTAAAGGCAATTTTGGATACCGCTTTAGTCCTCTAACCAATATTCAATTGTCGGCAAGCAATTGAGTGTACATGAGTGTAAGTAGCTCTCTCATATCATGCTTCAGTGGGAATTATATTATATGATTGCAAAAACTGAAATTAAAAGGAATTGACGGAAAAAGGCACACTATTTTTGGGGATTTCAACAACACGGCGAAAATTTACTAAGTCCGAACATAAGTGTTTATGAAGTGATGTGATTGGTTAATTTACTAATAATAATGGACAAAACATAAATATATTAAACAAATTTCTTCGAGCATATAAAATAATATAAAAATAAATATTTATATATATAAATTATATGAAATAAATTAAAATATCTCAATATTAAATAATTTAATATATTTATTAAATATTACACTAAAATAATAATTGAATATTAAATGAAAATTTCATATATTATTGAATATTAAATGGAAATTTCATATGTTATTGAATTGAATATTAAATGAAAATTTCATATATTATTGAATATTAAATGAAAATTTCATATATTATTGAATTGAATATTAAATGAAAATTTCATATATTATTAAATTGAATATTAAATGAAAATTTCATATATTATTGAATTGAATATTAAATGGAAATTTCATATATTATTAAATTTTGAATATTAAATGAAAATTTCATATGTTATTGAATATTGAATGAAAATTTCTATATATTTATTTGTTTTTTTATTAAATTGAATATTAAATGAAAATTTCGTATATTATTAAATATTAAATGGAAATTTCATATATTATTGAATTGAATATTAAATGAAAATTTCATATACTTTATTGAATATTAAATGAAAATTTCATATATTATTGAATTGAATATTAAATGAAAATTTCATATTGTCTACGTCACGGGACGTAGTGAACGGCGGAGCTTTCACCACGGCCTGTAATGCTAAGTAGTGTAATCTGTAATGTTAAGTTAAATTTAGTTGCTTTTATAACGTGAGATCGAAAAGACGTGAATATACATATCTGTGAAGTGAATTACTCTTGGAGTTTCTACACTTATTTCTGGGGAAAAAAAGAAGGAAGACATCTCGCCCTCCTACAAACATTTTGGTCCTTCGAGCCGGATCCTCACCTAGAAGGAAGTTTTTTCTAAGATCAGGCCGATCTATTGACGCCGGCTCGCATCGGTGGATTTGTCTTCAACGCTGCAAAGAAAGTTAAGTAAAACTTTTATTTTCAAGTCCACATAAGGTGGCAGCGTAAATGTTGTCCGATTGCATGATCTATCACATAAGGTGTTAAATCAGGCAGCACTTCATTTACACTCGTTAAATGACATAAGGTCACTTTTTCATTCTCCTTCATTTCTTTTTCCTTTTGTACTTTGTACTGCTTTCCGACGCAGCCATCTTTTTTCCAATCCCAGTTATGTATCTACATATGTAAATGTACATATGAACAGTTTCATGATCATTTTTTTCTACATCAACTGTTCACACATTCCATTCCTTCCAAGAAACGTACATATATGTATACATAACTAAGTACATAAGGTACCTCCATACATACATACATACATATCTCCACCAACAAGAAATATATGTGCGTTCAATATCAAACTTACCGTGTGTCGCCGTTTCCAATTTCCAACAAGTGAAGTGAACACTCCTCCGCGAGAAAAATTTGTACTGTGACATCCTGAAATACCAACAAGAAAACATTTAAGTGGAAATTAATTAATTTCGCGAAAAATAATTTAAACTCACCATTGTTTACATTTGAGTCACACATATGTACGCACATACACGAATGTTCCGATTGTTCACCATTCCTACATTTGTTATCGGCTCCAGTTTCAAGGTTTACACGACGGCAATTTATTTTTTCGGTAATGCGAAAGAAATGCGAAATTAACGCGAACGTCTCATAAAATAATTTCGCACTCGCATTGTTTTCGCGATCCGAATTTAATAAATCCGAGCTTGCGTGTAATATTTAATGCACATATTTTTCCCAATACACATATTTTTTCCAATACATATATTTTTTCCATAATAAATATATTTTACATAATCCAAAAAATATATTTTATAACATTCCATATACACACAATATATTTTATACATTCCACATACAAAATATATTTACACACATATCACATACCCACACATATAAATCCTAACACATACATATAATTTCTCCTACATTTAATTTACACAAACGCATTTACATAATTATTATTTTTTGGTGCAGGATTCCGAAAATAAAAAAAAAAAAAAAACCAAACAAAACATTGACCGACATTGGTATACCTGTACCAACAAGTTTTCTTAAATTAAGTCGAACTAACTACGGATTTTTTTGCCTTTGTGTTTTTTTTTCTTAAAATTTGAAATTCATCGCATGAAAGAAAATTTGCTGAAACCGTCTCCAACGCTACAGCCGACTCGTTTTTTTCAGTACAAAATTTGCACATTTTTTTCCAAAAAAATTTTTGTGACTAATCTTTTTATAAACGACTTTAAAGTTTATTGACGGTGTATTTGTATTTCTAACGAGAACATAAAATGAAGCAAGCAAGTCGTCCCTGCCGACATTGAGTATACCCTGTACCAACTAGTTATATTAAATAACATAAAATAACCCTCGAAATCGCCATCAATTTCATGCAAAATTCTCTTTAACATGCAGCAACAGCGAACGCATGCTGTCTCGCTCACTCTTGCCAGCCAATGTCGCCTTGGCAATTCAGTGCAAAACTCATATAGGTATATCTCCGATATTTATTGTCCGATTTCGACAAAATTTGGTAAGCTAGTCCAGTTTGGGTATATAATTAGGTGTGCCAAGTAAGAATTACGATATCTTTAATACAGCTCTAGTAATTTATTTCGTTTTCGCGATTTGCGGGGGCGGAAGTGGGCGTGGCAAAAATTTTAAACAAACTTGACCTGTGTATGCATTAGATGCATGTTCACACCAAATTTGGTGGCTCTACCTCTTATAGTCTCCGAGATCTAGGTGTTCATACGGACGGACAGACGGACGGACAGACGGACGGACAGACGGACATGGCTCAATCGACTCGGCTAGTGATGCTGATCAAGAATATATATACTTTATGGGGTCAGAAATGTATATTTCTGCCTGTAACATACATTTTAGCGACTTTAATATACCCTTTTACCCTTTGGGTACAGGGTATAAAAAAAAAAAAACAAACAAAAAAAAAATCCATTCCAAGCTAACGTCGGAAGAAATACAACGTACAGTTTAGATTTTTTTGCAATTTTGTCTTTTTTTTGCGCAAACAACAGCACGTAGTCGTCTATCCTTTTTCGACCCAAGTTCACAAATAAGAGAATTTTTATTAACGGATAACCACCAGTAAAATTTTTATGTGCATTTGTGTAAAACCGATTTCTTGATATACATTCAACTATAATTTTGTAAAAATAAAATATACAGTCCACGTTTCAAAAAATTCCTACAAATATAAGGTTCAACATTTCAAACATTCTTTCATCGTCGAAAATTCCACAGTGGTTATAAATCCAAGTTTTTCAATTACTGCGAAGATTATTATACTCGATTCAAGTTCCAATTGCTTCGACATTTTCTACAATTCTCTTTACATTTTTTCGATTTTCAATTGTCTATTCTCCAATTCCTGTTGTCGTCTAGCAACGGTCAAAAAAAACTGCGTTTTAGATTATGCCAATCGAGCAACCCAAGACTAGCGCTAAGTCAACTCGGCTCACTGTTCCTCCACGTTCTGCATCGCCTGCGACCCCGACATCAAAACCATGAATTCTCGCTTCTCCTGCGACAATTAATCGACATCCAAGTTCTGCCAGAAGTGAGTCTTCAGCACTCAAGGGTCAGAGCCACGGCATTCAACGAGCTTCATCTGAGCCCAGATTGTCGTCTCCGAAAACTTCCAGAGCGTCAAGCCCATCTAAGTTAGAAACTGCGAAGCCAGTCCCGCACATCACCGTGTCCGCACCTTCAGTCTCTACTCGTTCTGAAACGCAGAGACGTATTCGTGTCTCCAACATGGCTTTGGCTGATTTTATAGCTGCCAGTGATCGTATCAGCCGTTTCCAGGATATGATCAGCACTCCGTCTGAGAATGCAGTCACAATCTCCACACTGAAGATCCGACAGGATCATATTCGCTCCTTATGGGCAACAGCCGAACAAGAGTATGTTCGTTGTTCCAAAAGTTTTCGGCAAGATGGTGACGCTGCAGATATTACGACCCTAGAAGCAAAATATGCTTATTGCTATGATGTTTATGAACGTTGCGCGTCTCTACTTACAGAGTCCATTGACAAAGCATCCATGCCAGCGCAGTTGCCAGTTCCTAGCGTTGCTTCGAGAGGCTGTAATCTTCCGCCATGTGACACAGAAATCTTTAGCGGGGATTTTTTGCGTTGGCCTACATTTCGAGACCTTTTCACCGCTGTCTACATAGACAATCCGCGGTTAACACCTGTCGAAAAGTTATTCCATTTAAATTCTAAAACACGAGGTGATGCCAAGGCTCTAGTGGCTAAGTCTCCACTTACCAATGATGGTTTTGAATCAGCTTGGGAAGCCCTCTGTGAGCGGTTTGAGAATCCAAGACTCCTTGTCAATAGTCAGCTCAAGGTCCTGTTCGGCTTAATGCCCATTCCTACCGAGTCCGTCACATCGCTGAGAACGATGCTGAACACTTTCCAAGGATGCTTGCTAGCATTAAATCTTCACGGCGTAGACACATCTACTTGGGACAGCATGCTCGTTTTTTGGGCTAGCTACAAGCTGCCAAGGTTACCCGAGCTATGTGGGAGCAGTCTCTCCAAAATAAACGAGATATCATATATTCAATGACTGTGAGTTGTCAGCCATCGACAAGTCAATTTGTCCGAAAAGAAACCCAGAGGAATATTAAGACTTTTAAAAACAAGGTCTCTGTGGGCACGTCTATATGCAAGGTGTTTGCTAAGGAGAATCATCCAATCCGTCTGTGTCCTCGTTTTCTCCAAATGTCCATCAATGATAGAGTCACACAGATTAGGCAACTCAAATTATGCCTCAATTGTTTCGCACGTCAGCATCAACTAAAAGAATGTCCAAGTGCACATAATTGCTTCACGTGCAACGGTCGCCATAATACCCTACTTCATCGTGGTAACGGTGCGCCAGTGCCAGCGCTACCCAACTCAAACGCGAGGGGCAATCAAGCCAACGTTGTTTCAAAACTTCCGGCAGACCCACCTATCCGCACGCAAAGCTATTTTGCATCAAGTGCGAAGCGAGTCCTTTTGGGAACCGCCATGGTTACCGTGCATCATCAGGGAATTTCCTATAGGGCTCGTGCTTTGATTGATCCAGGATCTGAAGGGAGTTTTATAACGGAGCGGCTTTTCAACCAAATAAAACTTCCATTCAAGACAGTGACTGCTCACATATCTGGTCTGACCATGTCGACTCCCGCTCAAGCCCATAAGCTTTCTCAGCTCGTCATAGGTTCTCCATTGATGCCAGAACGGCGAGTGCCCACGTCTGCCTATGTCTTACCGTATTTGGCAGGCAATCTTCCGACGCATAGCATTAGCGAGAGTGCCTTAGAGAACCTGTCCAACTTGCCTCTTGCCGATCCGAATTTCCGTCACAGTGCCCAAATAGATTTACTGCTCGGGTCTGACGTGCTTCCGGCAATTTCCTTGAAGGGCAAGGAAACCAATATTTGTGGCACCCTTCTTGGAGAAGAGACCATATTCGGGTGGGTACTTACAGGGCCAGTTGACGAGTCCCAAATCGACCAGCGGGCAATCTCCTCGTTTTCCACTCGAGTTATGCATCCCCCAGAGAGCCAATTAGATAAACTTCTCACAAAATTTTGGGAGGTGGAGGATCTCCCTGTGAGGAGAATGAAAGAGTCCGATTCCGATTGTGAGGAGAACTTCGTCCGAACCACCAAAAGAGACACCTCGGGACGATATATCGTCAGCCTTCCATTCCGAGAGCCTAGCAACATCCAGCTGGGTCATTCCAGGTCAGGTGCATTGGCCCAGTTCCTTCGGAACGAGAGCCGACTGAACAAGAATCCAAAACTCAAAGCTCAGTATAACTCGGTGATCCAAGAGTACATAGACCTTGGTCATATGAGAAAGGTTAGTCCTGCAGACGGTAGCTCTGTATTTTACCTTCCACATCATGCGGTGTTTAAGCCAGAAAGCACCACTACTAAAGTTCGCGTAGTGTTCAACGCCTCCAGTTCCTCCACTAATGGGCAGAGTCTCAACGATGTCTTGCATACAGGACCGGTCCTCCAATCCGACCTAACCATGCAACTTCTTAAGTGGAGATATTTCCGATTTGTTTTCAACGCCGATATTACCAAGATGTATCGGCAAATCCTTGTTGACCATCGACACACTCCGTTTCAGCGAATCTTGTTCCGCACACCAAATGGCGAATTAAGCGATTTCGAGCTAAAAACCGTTACATTTGGAGTAAATTGTGCCCCCTTCCTTGCGATTCGAGTCCTCCAACAGCTAGCAAGTGATGTGGAATCCCAATATCCTCGAGCTAGTGAAGTTATTCGCAGTTTCATGTACGTGGATGACGTACTAGCTGGTGCTCATACGCAACACGAGGCCTGTGAGGCCATTAAAGAGCTGTCATGTGCGATGGAGTCCGCTGGTTTCCCCCTACGAAAGTGGACGGCCAATCATAAGCCGCTTCTGCGTGATATTCCGTCAAGCCACCTGTTAAATTCCGAGTTTCTCGAAATCGATGACGCTAGTGTAACCAAGACGCTGGGGATTCGATGGAGAGCCACGACTGACGAGTTTTTCTTCGTTCCTTCTCCACTGGAGCAAAAATCCTCCCACTCGAAGCGCGAGGTTTTGTCCCAAATTTCTAAATTGTTCGATCCAGCAGGTTGGTTATCTCCTTTCATTGTGCGTGCCAAGATGTTTATGCAAACTTTGTGGCTACGTGAGCTCCGTTGGGATGATCCACTTCCGTCCGATCTTGACCAACAGTGGAGCCAGTTTGTGACCAATTACCAGTCACTCAACGAAATCCGTATTCCCAGATGGGTACACTCTCAACCAAAGGTCCACATTGAGCATCACGGGTTCTGTGATGCATCCGAGCGAGCATATGGTGCAGCGCTATACGTTCGAGCTGTGATAGGGAATCACAGCTTCACGAATCTCCTTACCTCCAAGACAAGAGTGGCTCCAGTGAGAACCGTTTCTCTCCCTCGATTAGAATTGTGCGGAGCAGTCCTCTTGGCTGAGATGACTGCTGCAATTCTCCCTTACATGCCGGTAGATAATCCTGATCTGCATCTGTGGACAGACTCCACCATTGTATTGTCCTGGCTTCAAAAACCTCCGTGCAGATGGACCACATTCGTGGCAAATCGAGTAGCGAAAATAACACAGATTTGCGACGCCCAACAATGGCATCATGTTCGTTCAGAACAAAACCCGCCGATTTGGCAAGTAGAGGTGTTTCCTCCAGCGAGTTAGCGCAGTCAGACCACTAAGATCGCGCCGACGGAAGAGTTCCTCGACCGTTTCTTCGACTTTAGCCGAGCATTACAAGTTTCTGCGTACATTCTGCGTTTCATCCGCCATTGTCGCAAAGGTCCCAGGGCGACCTCACTTCACCTTCGAGGAGCTGTCAACGCTGTTGACAAAAGTCGAGGCTTGCCTAAATTCTAGGCCACTGGCTCCTTTATCAGATGACCCTACAGAGCTCCTCTCACTGACACCCGGTCATTTCCTGATCGGAGCGCCTCTCCTGTCAGCTCCTGAAGCTGAAATCCCTCAGCTCGCCGAGTCCATCCACAACCGATGGCGGCGCCTTAAGGCTCTAAACCAGCAACTTTGTCTGCGCTGGAAGGAGGAGTATCTGAAGGAGATGCACAAGAGGCACAAATGGCAACGACCCATGAGAGATCTCCAGATCAACGACATGGTTGTCGTTAAGGAGGACAACTTGCCACCTAACGAGTGGCGACTCGGTCGAATCCAGGCAGTTCATCCTGGCGACGACGAGCGAGTTCGCGTTGTCGACTTGCTGACCACGCGAGGCCCTATCCGAAGGCCCGTCACCAAACTATTGTTACTACCCTCCTGTAGCGAATAATTTCCTCCTCCTATTTGCAGCTCTTTCCAATTATTGTCATTCCTTGGCTAATCCGAAACTTTTCATTTCTAGCCCTCTTTTTCCAGTTTTTTTCCATCACAAGACCTGCCAGCATGGCCCCACGTCCACGCCAACGCCGCAAACCCTCCGAGGAGACACGCTCTCGGGAGTCTCACACCTTTCGGTGTCGGGTCGAGGAGTCCACCCCTTGAAGAGATGCAAACGATTCCTCAAACTGGCTACGGAGAAGAGGCTCCGAGCGGTGTTAATAAACAAATACTGCTCGAATTGTTTGGCCCATGAGCATTCGGGCAAGTCCTGCCGCAGTGGACGGCGATGCCAGAAGTGCGACCAGCGGCACCATACGCTGCTACACGACGATGAGCGTCGTTCGACATCGCGGAAGCCGCCAGCCGCCTCCTCCAGGAAAGCCTCCAAACCCTCCGTTGCTCCTCCCTCGCTCACAGGACTCCTAAACCTGTCATCCACGTTGGTGATGCCCACGGCGACCATAATTATTGTGGTTGGTGCGAAAACATTCCGGACGAGAGCGCTGCTCGACCCCTGCACGCCGGTCAGCCGTATCCGGGCATCCCTTGCCGCCAGTTTCGGTTTGCCGACGGTCCATCTGGGGGCCGATCGGATTTGCACGGCAGTTGTCAAGTCGGCAGTGGAGACTGACGTTGAGCTAAACGTCGCCTTCCAGGTGGATTCTGCCCTCCAGTTCCGGACTCCCGCTCGGCCCGTCCATGACAGCGTGTGCCAGCGGTTCGCGGACCTGAGGCTGGCGGATGAGCGCTTCCACGCTCCGGCCTCCATCTTCGTGGTGTTGGGTGGTGACGTATACCCCCGAGTCGTACGGTCAGATTGCCGCGCGAGTCGGGACGGATTCCCCGTGGCCCAGCGCACCATCTTCGGGTGGACACTGGCCGGTAGCTGCCCACACCCTTGAGGCATTCGCAATAAGGATATTGCAAGGGGGCCGGGATGTCTACGTCACAATGACGTAGAGAGCGAGAGAGCGAGACGGGAGTGGTGAACGGCGGAGCTTTCACCACGGCCTGTAATGCTAAGTAGTGTAATCTGTAATGTTAAGTTAAATTTAATTGCTTTTATAACGTGAGATCGAAAAGACGTGAATATACATATCTGTGAAGTGAATTACTCTTGGAGTTTCTACACTTATTTCTGGGGAAAAAAAGAAGGAAGACATCTCGCCCTCCTACAAACACATATGTTATTGAATATTAAATGGAAATTTCATATAATATTGTTTTGAATATTAAATGGAAATTTCATATATTATTGAATTGAATATTAAATGAAAATTTCATATACTATTGAATATTAAATGGAAATTTCATATATTATTGAATTGAATATTAAATGAAAATTTCATATGTTATTGAATATTAAATGGAAATTTCATATAATATTGTTTTGAATATTAAATGGAAATTTCATATATTATTGAATTGAATATTAAATGAAAATTTCATATGTTATTGAATATTAAATGGAAATTTCATATATTATTGTTTTAAATATTAAATGAAAATTTCATATATTATTGAATTGAATATTAAATGAAAATTTCATATATTATTGAATTGAATATTAAATGAAAATTTCATATATTATTGAATTCAATATTAAATCAAAATTTCATATCTTAAATTGTTAGTTAAATGGTTTTTTTTCCTTCTATCTTTTTCTTATCTTTTTCTTATTCTTTTCCTTATAGAAAACGTGGCACAAAACCTATATATGTGGTGTGATGTCGAGCGTTGGTATATTAAATGAAGTAAATGTACATATATCATATTCATATAATTTAATACATTTAATATCGGCAATGTCTATTTATTTATATAAAATTATGAAGTCTCGGTCATAAATGGTCGATTTATAGAAAAGGTGGCACAAAACCTACTCATAATGGACAGTTGATGTTCATTACTTGTTATAGTAAATTATTATATTATAACAATTACCGTATATTTAATTAGTGTGACGCAATTATAACTTGGCAGCGGCATTACTTATCTATTTTAGATAATGAGGAAACTTGCCAAGCTCTATGTATTTAATTTATATTACATATTAATTGGTTCCGGATTTATCGTTAACGCTTATCCCAAGAATTTGTAAATAAAAGTTTCACAGGATTTATTTTATTTTCAATGGCTTCCCTGTTTGCGAATTCTGTAAATACCTTAGAAATGCAAGTTATTATTTCTTTTTCAGCATACATTCTTTATATATATATAACAAACATTATTCTGGTTGATCCTACCAGTAGTTATATGCTTGTCTCAAAGATTAAGCCATGCATGTCTAAGTACACACGAATTAAAAGTGAAACCGCAAAAGGCTCATTATATCAGTTATGGTTCCTTAGATCGTTAACAGTTACTTGGATAACTGTGGTAATTCTAGAGCTAATAGATGCAATTAAAACACTGATCTTTTTGGGACGTGTGCTTTTATTAGGCTAAAACCAAGCGATCATTTGATCGTTATATTGGTTGAACTCTAGATAACATGCAGATCGTATGGTCTTGTACCGACGACAGATCTTTCAAATGTCTGCCCTATCAACTTTTGATGGTAGTATCTAGGACTACCATGGTTGCAACGGGTAACGGGGAATCAGGGTTCGATTCCGGAGAGGGAGCCTGAGAAACGGCTACCACATCTAAGGAAGGCAGCAGGCGCGTAAATTACCCACTCCCAGCTCGGGGAGGTAGTGACGAAAAATAACAATACAGGACTCATATCGAGTGTTATTGTGGGCCGGTACAATTACTTTGAACAAATTAGAGTGCTTAAAGCAGACTTCAAATGTCTGAATATTCTGTGCATGGGATAATGAAATAAGACCTCTGTTCTGCTTTCATTGGTTTTCAGATCAAGAGGTAATGATTAATAGAAGCAGTTTGGGGGCATTAATATTACGACGCGAGAGGTGAAATTCTTGGACCGTCGTAAGACTAACTTAAGCGAAAGCATTTGCCAAAGATGTTTTCATTAATCAAGAACGAAAGTTAGAGATTCGAAGGGCGACCGCCCTAGTTCTAACCATAAACGATGCCAGCTTAGCAGGGGAAGTATGGTTGCAAAGCTGAAACTTAAAGGAATTGACGGAAGGGCACCACCAGGAGTGGAGCCTGCGGCTTAATTTGACTCAACACGGGAAAACTTACCAGGTCCGAACATAAGTGTGTAAGACAGATTGATAGCTCTTTCTCGAATCTATGGGTGGCCGTTCTTAGTTCGTGGAGTGATTTGTCTGGTTAATTCCGATAACGAACGAGACTCAAATATATTAAATAGATATCTTCAGGATTATGGTGTTGAAGCTTATATTGCCTTCATTCATGGTGGCAGTAAAATGTTTATTGTGTTTGAATGTGTTTATATAAGTGGAGCCGTACCTGTTGTTTTGTCCCCATAAGGACACTAGCTTCTTAAATGGATAAATTGCGTCTAGCAATAATGAGATTGAGCAATAACAGGTCTGTGATGCCCTTAGATGTCCTGGGCTGCACGCGCGCTACAATGAAAGTATCAACGTGTATTTCCTAGACCGAGAGGTCCGGGTAAACCGCTGAACCACTTTCATGCTTGGGATTGTGAACTGAAACTGTTCACATGAACTTGGAATTCCTAGTAAGTGTGAGCCATTAACTCGCATTGATTACGTCCCTGCCCTTTGCGGACGTGATCACTGTGACGCCTTGTGTGTTACGGTTGCTTCGCAAAAGTTGACCGAACTTGATTATTTAGAGGAAGTAAAAGAAGGATCATTATTGTATGTTCCAACCGTTATTAAATATATATATAACACCAAATTTAAAAATACGAAAAATAATATTGTTATACTCAATATAAATAAAAACTTAAATATGCAAAATTAAAACATTATTATTTTTCGGCGTGTAAATGTACCACAATGTACACGCGTTGCGTATTGTATTGCTTATTATTGGTTTATTTGCATACAATGGTTAAAGCAACAACCCAAGAACAAAATGTTGACCTGGTTTATAAAGGTTAATGTTTTACATATGTCGATCGTATACAATAATGCAAAAATTTAATATATATTATTCAACAACACCAGTATGCAATCAATTATGTAAAACTAAGACATTTCGCAGCATTATATTGGGATAAAGAACTTTGTTGAAGGAATTGATATATGCCAGTAAAATGGTGTATTTTTAATTTCTTTCAATAAAAATTTTAATGACGTAATGAAATAAAAACTAAATATATTCACTCTAAGCGGTGGATCACTCGGCTCATGGGTCGATGAAGAACGCAGCAAACTGTGCGTCATCGTGTGAACTGCAGGACACATGAACATCGACATTTTGAACGCATATCGCAGTCCATGCTGTTATGGTTCTTTAATTTATTTAAGAGTGCTGCTTGGACTACATATAGTTGAGGGTTGTAAGACTATGCTCAATAAGTTGTTTTAATATTTTACAAAATTTTAAAACACATGGTATATTATTGGAAATTTTTATATTTAATATAATAAATTTTCATAATATTAATTAAATGTAACACATTATCTCTCAAGTATGAGAAAAACGAATATGTATATTAATTTCATTTTCAATTCTTATAATACTGAGGAATGTCTAGCATAAAAAAAAAAATTTTTTTTGTTTCATCTAGAATTGCCTCTTATTAATGATTTGTTATGAAAAAAAAAAATTAAGTAAATATTATTATTCTTCACATAATAGAAATATATTAATGGTTTCAATATATAAAAGAAAATTATATATTTATATTTGTGTATATACAACCTCAACTCATATGGGACTACCACCTGAATTTAAGCATATTAATTAGGGGAGGAAAATAAACTAACAAGGATTTTCTTAGTAGCGGCGAGCGAAAAGAAAATAGTTCAGCACTAAGTCACTTTGTCATTATGGCAAATGTGAGATGCAGTGTATGGAGCATCAATATTCTAGTATGAAAAATTAATGATTTAAGTCCTTCTTAAATGAGGTCATTTACCCATAGAGGGTGCCAGGCCCGTATAACATTAATGATTACTAGATGGTGTTTCCAAAGAGTCGTGTTGCTTGATAGTGCAGCACTAAGTGGGTGGTAAACTCCATCTAAAACTAAATATAACCATGAGACCGATAGTAAACAAGTACCGTGAGGGAAAGTTGAAAAGAACTCTGAATAGAGAGTTAAATAGTACGTGAAACTGCTTAGAGGTTAAGCCCGATGAACCTGAATATCCGTTATGGAAAATTCATCATTAAAATTGTAATATTTAAATAATATTATAATAATAGTGTGCATTTTTTCCATATAAGGACATTGTAATCTATTAATATAAACCAAATTTATCATAAAATATTACTTATAGTTTATTTAAATTATTTTGCTTGCAATTTAACATAAAATAAATGTCATTAATTTGATAAAGTGTTGATAGATTTATATGAATACAGTGCGTTAATTTTTTTAAAATTATATAATAGCATGATTATCATTGATTTTCTATGTTTATTATATGCACTTTTATGATTAACAATGCGAAAGATTCAGGATACCTTCGGGACCCGTCTTGAAACACGGACCAAGGAGTTTAACATATGTGCAAGTTATTGGGATATAAACCTAATAGCATAATTAACTTGACTAATAATGGGATTAGTTTTTTAACTATTTATAGTGAATTAACACAATCCCGGGGCGTTCTAAAAAGTTATGTGTAATAATATTTATATTATTTATACCTCTAACTAGAACGTACCTTGAGCATATATGCTGTGACCCGAAAGATGGTGAACTATACTTGATCAGGTTGAAGTCAGGGGAAACCCTGATGGAAGACCGAAACAGTTCTGACGTGCAAATCGATTGTCAGAATTGAGTATAGGGGCGAAAGACCAATCGAACCATCAAGTAGCTGGTTCCTTCCGAAGTTTCCCTCAGGATAGCTGGTGCATTTAAATGTTATATAAAATAATCTTATCTGGTAAAGCGAATGATTAGAGGCCTTAGGGTGGAAACGATCTTAACCTATTCTCAAAGTTTAAATGGGTAAGAACCTTAACTTTCTTGATATGAAGTTTAAGGTTATGATATAATGTGCCCAGAGGGCCACTTTTGGTAAGCAGAACTGGCGCTGTGGGATGAACCAAACGTAATGTTACGGTATCATAATAATCTATATATTGCAAATATAAAACACTTGAATAATTTTGAACGAAAGGGAATACGGTTCCAATTCCGTAACCTGTTGAGTATCCGTTTGTTATTAAATATGGGCCTCGTGCTCATCCTGGCAACAGGAACGACCATAAAAAAGCCGTCGAGAGGTATCGGAAGAGTTTTCTTTTCTGTTTTATAGCCGTACTACCATGGAAGTCTTTCGCAGAGAGATATGATAGATAGGCTATAAGAGCATGACATATACTATCGTGTCGATATTTTCTCCTCAGACCTTGAAAATTTATGGTGGGGATACGCAAACTTCTCAACAGGCCGTACCAACATCCGCAGCTGGTCTCCAAGGTGAAGAGTCTCTAGTCGATAGAATAATGTAGGTAAGGGAAGTCGGCAAATTAGATCCGTAACTTCGGGATAAGGATTGGCTCTGAAGATTGAGATAGTCGGGCTTGATTGGGAATGGTTTATGTGCTCGTTCTGGGTAAAAAGAGTTTCTATCATTTATGATAGTTATTTGTTCCCCGGATAGTTTAGTTGCGTAGCCAATTGTGGAACTTTCTTGCTAAAATTTTTAAGAGTACTAATTAATTTTAATTAGTTCTTTTAAATTAGAACTATTATCAATTAACAATCAATTCAGAACTGGCACGGACTTGGGGAATCCGACTGTCTAATTAAAACAAAGCATTGTGATGGCCCTAGCGGGTGTTGACACAATGTGATTTCTGCCCAGTGCTCTGAATGTCAAAGTGAAGAAATTCAAGTAAGCGCGGGTCAACACCGGGAGTAACTATGACTCTCTTAACGAGGGCGGCGGTACCACTCTTAATGGGGAAGTATGGAGATCAGAGGAATTTGTCCCTGATCGAGGCGTCAAGCAGGGTGACCCTTTGTCTCCTATACTATTCAACTTGATCATTGATCGGTTGCTTAGGTCTTTTCCTGATAGGGTTGGTGCCAAAGTCGGAAATGCCATTACAAACGCGGCAGCGTTCGCAGATGATTTGGTGCTTTTTGCGGAAACTCCAATGGGCCTTCAGAAACTGTTGGACATCACCGTCGATTTCTTATCGTCGTTGGGACTCACCCTTAACGCTGATAAGTGTTTCACTGTCAGTATTAAGCGGCAGGCCAAGCAGAAATGTACTGTCGTTGAACGGCGGTCTTTTTGTGTAGGCTCGAGCGAGTGTCCTTCACTGAAGCGCACAGAAGAGTTGTTTAAGAATAAACACCGTAATTGTTGAAGCGGTATAAAATAATACATTTGAATATTCACATATAAAAGAATAAATAAGTAACGTACGATTCATATTCAGCCTAGCTCACATGCCGAGAATATGTGTATTTTTAGCCGAAGCATTCAGCTAGGCATCTAACGGCGAACGCAGGCTTAGATTAAAATAGATCTCACCCCAAACCATCCGTTTGGTGGAATTCATGCATGCGTTTTTTAGAACTAAGATTCCACCACCAAATATGTGACCCCCTAGATTCTAAGACCTGTCCCTACAAATATCTTAGTAAATAAAATCAGTTCAGATTGTGAATTCAACAAATGAAGATCGGGTTAATTATTTCTTCTCCTCGGAAGCCCTATTCATTTTGGTCCTTCGAGCTCCTCGGAGATCCAATTCAGTTTGGTCCTTCGAGTAAAGACTCTGTTGTTTTCCCCCACCAGTGGTAAGAGACAAAGAGGTTGACCAGCTCCTTAAAGTCTGCGATCTAGCTACGTTATATGCTAAGACCAGCTAAAGGTAGCAAAATAAAAAACTCCTGTTTTCCCCCACCAGTGGTAAGAAACGGAGTATAACTGAAAATATCTAAAAAATATTTAATTCAAAAAAAAAGTGCGTCCGTGTTTAAAAGGCAGTTTGCTGTGGAGCAATTGCAGAAATTCGTGTCGGCAAAATTTGGTGTGGCGTGTTCGAAGCCAATATATCGAACTCGCGAAAAAAGGAAAGTCCGTAAAAAAATCGTAGCTCGCGACTCGGTTTAAAATTCCAGTGTGAGTGGCTACGAAAGTGAAAGTAGCAGAAAATAAAGAGACAGAAGAAGAAGAATATAATAGACAGTTCCAATCAATATTGCCAGTGGCAGGAACATTGTCAAAATACCCTGTGGAAGTACCCAGTGGAAGTACCCAGTGGAAGTGCCCAGTGGAAGAGCCCAGTGACCGTAATACGTATAGGCGTATACTCTTGGCAGTGGCAGTGAAAAGACCGAGAGACGTGGGCACAAAGACGAAGCCCCTTATCATCACCCATCAAGAAGGAAGGACGAAGGCAAGAGCAGCAGCAGCAGCAACAGCAACAACACCAGCAATAGAGGCATCTACAGCAACACCAGCAATAGAGCAGCAGTAGCAGCAGCAGCAACAGATAAGATAAAATAAGATTTATATTTGTTTCTATTTATATATATATATCAAATAAGAGCTAATTTGGTCATAATGATGTCAGAAAAAACAATTGCATTGCTTACGAAGCAGTCCAAATTGATGGAAAGATTGAGGTTTTTGGAAGGTTTAGATGCTAGCAAGATAAATAAGGAGATTTTAAAGGAGGTAGATGAAATCCAAACCCAGTGGTTAGGAAATCATAGCATTCTATTAAAGATTGGACTAGTCGATCACGATTACTTTAATAGTAGGAGAGTTGATGAGGGGCAAGTAATAATTAAAAGGATAAAAGATAAAGGCAATGTAGATGCTAGTATGTCAACTGTCGTTGCAGAAGACGTTAGACCTAGTACTAGTAAAGAAGCCACTGCTAGGGTGGATACGGTCAGAGATAAGGAAAGTGTAGGTGAAGAAAATGAGTTTGAAGAGAGAGTTCGCCAACTTCGGGAATACCTGGAGAGGGTGAACATTGACGTTGGGGACATTGACAAGAAGGTGGAACTATTTAAAATCCACAGAAATAAAATTAATTTTATGTGGCAGAAGGTACAGAAGAAGGTAGAGGAGCTGTACGAAAAATTTGTATCAAACAGGGAGTTTGAGGATACAACAGAGGAGCTAGAGTTTGATGTACAGAATACTCTAGGAGCATTAGAAGAGCTTATAAGTAAACCGGTAGGAGTCAAAGTTGAGAATGTTTGCATGAGGGAGGAACTGCCGGTGTTACCGAAAATTCAGGTACCCACATTTTTCGGAGAACCGAAAGAGTGGGACCTGTTCGCGGAATTGTTTTTAGAACTAATTGATAAAAGAGAGGATCTTAGTCCTGCTCTTAAGTTTAATTATTTAAAATCCGCGTTACGGGGAGAAGCAAAGAGCATGGTAGCTCATTTATTGTCGGGTTCGGCCGACAACTATAATGCCGCTTGGGATTTATTGACCAAGCGGTATGAAAATCATCGGAGGATATTTTCCGAACAGTTAAACCGGATAGTTGACTTACCGGTAGTCAACAATGAGTCCGCGAAAAATATAAAAGGCGTGATTGACCTAATTAATGAGTCAACACACCTTATTAAAATAAAGGCCAATTTGTCCGATGAAGTTGACGTGATATTCGCTCAACTCATATTAAGGAAGTTGGACAAAGAGGCTCTTCAACTGTATGAGAGCCAAGTTAAAAAGACGAAGCAGATACAGGTGTTATCTGACGTTTTAGAATTTTTGGAGCAGAGATTTTGTTCTCTAAGCTCCGTTAAAAAGGAAGAAAACGACCGATGCAAAAAATGGCATTTACGGGTGTTAAAGAAAATTGTCCGATTTGTAAAGTTGCCGGACACAGCACATTACAGTGCTATAAATTCAAAGGCTTGACTCCAATAGAAAGGGTCGAACTAGCCAAGAAAGTGCAATTATGCACAAGATGCTTGAAACATTCAAGCAGTAAAAGATGCACAAATGAAGTTGTTTGCTCAGTGTGCAATAGGGGGCACCACACATTACTCCATATTGGTGACCGGAGGGAAAAGATTAATACATGTGTAACGGCACAACCGGCGTTGTTGGCTACCGCCTTAATAAAAGTAAAGGCAGTGAATGGAGGTTATGAGACTTTAAGAGCATTGATCGACAGTGGAGCACAGAGTACTATCGTGTCTGAGGAAGCAGCTCAGATTTTGAAATTGCCAAAAATAAAGGCACATACAGAAATAAGCGGTGTATCGTCAACAAAAACATGTACTTCAAAGCACAAAATAAAGTTGTCAATAAAAATGCGTGAACCATGGAAAGAGCTTCTTAAGGTGGAAGCAATTGTGTTACCGAAATTAATGAAAGCTCTTCCAATAAAGGCGGCAAATGTAGATATGTCTAAGTGGCAATCGTACGTTTTAGCTGACCCTTATTTTAACATGCCAGGCCGGGTGGATATGATTATGGGGGTAGATGTTTACACCCACATAGTGAAAAGCGGAGTAACTAAAGTTGATGGGTTGTTGGGACAGAATACGCAGTTTGGATGGATTGTTTCGGGAAATACAAAGTCGGAAGGAAACAATTCCATTGTCGCCACAACGATAGGTCTGACAAGATCAAAATATAAGGGATGTTGGCAGATAAATAAAAGTAAAAAAGCAACAGAAAATATGGTTAGATCTCGCCCCCGGCAGGACCTCGCTTCGGAGGTGTTTTTGAAGCTGGGGTTAAAACTGATAAATACCAACAAAAAAGAGTTAAAATGAAGAAAAATAAAAAAGATAAAAAATACCATTTTCGTAGATGGCCTTTCAAGAGAATTGGAAGTACTCTCAAAGAAGAGGACAATATAAATAAAATCAAAATACAGCAAGCGTCGATTACAAGACCGGTAAAAAAGATTTGTCCAGTAGAGTTAAAGAGAGCACAGAAGGGGGATGCTCGAGAAACGTATTTACTAATAAATAAAAACATTTCAAAAAGTAAAGGAAGAAAAAATTAGTTTAAAAATATATAAACCTTGTTGATAGATAGCTAATTATGAGGGTAAGAATTCTATTAACTGGTAGGCAACCATTCTTTTTAATACGTACATACAGCGAGAGTTATTATTTTAAGACCGAATCAACCTTAAACAAATGTCAGATGTGGCAATCTAATAGTCGGTCTAATTATGTCTACAAAACGATAGGTGACTTGAAATCGATCGATGTAGAAAGTAGAAGTAGTTGACTATTTTAAAGGTCTAAATCATTCTAAAGCTAGAGTCCAGTGTGGTAGTGCACAACAGGAATTGGTAGATATTCCTGAACAAGGTATTTTCAGCATAAGATCAGATTGCACCGCTAGAACGCAAGATAAGATTTTAGTGGCTCATCACAGTATCCAGGCAGAATTATATCAAGCTATCGCGACCTCACACATAAGGGATATTAGCGATTTTCCGAAAATAATGTGCGATCCAGTAGGAGTTAAAATGAAAAATAATAGAGCAGCGTTGAAAGAATAAAAATTGAATTACAATCGTTAAAAGACCACCACATAGAATTTTTGGTGTAAATTTCCATCATAACTGGTTCTGCTTCTCTAATAATAACAATTGTATTAATTATAATAATTATAATAATAAACGCTATAATGAAAATTAATATAACTAGAAGGCTACAAAACCATAACGTTTGGCGGCCCTTTTGCAGAATGTTTAAGAATAAACACCGTAATTGTTGAAGCGGTATAAAATAATACATTTGAATATTCACATATAAAAGAATAAATAAGTAACGTACGATTCATATTCAGCCTAGCTCACATGCCGAGAATATGTGTATTTTTAGCCGAAGCATTCAGCTAGGCATCTAACGGCGAACGCAGGCTTAGATTAAAATAGATCTCACCCCAAACCATCCGTTTGGTGGAATTCATGCATGCGTTTTTTAGAACTAAGATTCCACCACCAAATATGTGACCCCCTAGATTCTAAGACCTGTCCCTACAAATATCTTAGTAAATAAAATCAGTTCAGATTGTGAATTCAACAAATGAAGATCGGGTTAATTATTTTTTCTCCTCGGAAGCCCTATTCAAGAGTGGAAGTATCTAGGCATCAGGTTTAATGCGGACTTCGGTCCGAAGCTATTACGATTGTCTCGGGCCCCTCTGAAACCACAACAGAAGTTGTTTGCCCTCAGGACGGTCCTTATCCCACAACTCTATCACAAGCTAACCCTTGGGAGTGTGACGATAGGCGTTCTGAGAAAACTAGACAGGTTGGTACGATCTACCGTTAGGAGATGGCTAGATCTCCCACTGGACGTGTCAGTAGCTTTCGTCCACGCCCCCCACTCTTGTGGGGGTCTCGGGATTCCATCATTACGATGGACAGCGCCGATGCTACGTCTGAAACGATTGAGCAATATCAAGGGCCCCGGATAGATTACTAGCGGGAATTGGTAGGCTGCTCACTCGTGCAGAGATAGATTCGTACTGGGCAAACAGGTTGCACATGTCTGTTGATGGTAACGGTCTCCGTGAAGCTGGACATTTTCGCCAGCAACATGGATGGGTTTGTTTGGTAACAGGAAAGGAATATTTGAACGGAATCAAGCTGAGGATAAATGCCCTACCCTCGAAGTCTCGTACTACGAGGGGAAGGCACGAATTGGGGAGACGGTGTCGTGCAGGATGTGATGCTCCCGAGACAACAAACCACATCAATGCAGCAATGCTATCGTACGCACGGGAGGCGGATAGTTAGACACAACGGCGTAGTAAATGCCCTCAAGCGGGGACTTGAGCGGAAAGGCTACGTCGTCCATGTTGAACCAAGTCTTCAGTGCGAGACCGAATTAAATAAACCTGACCTGGTGGTTATCCGACAGAATCACGCTTATGTGATTGACGCACAGGTTGTGACAGACGGACTTTCCTTAGATGATGCGCATCAGCGTAAAGTCGAAAGGTATGACAGACAGGACGTACGTACGGAATTGCGGCGAATTTTTGGAGTGACTGGTAACATCGAGTTCCACTCCGCAACACTCAACTGGAGAGGAATTTGGAGCGGTCAGTCGGTTAAACGATTGATTGCGAAGGATCTCCTCATCACCGGTGATAGCAATATCATCAGTGTCAGAGTAGTGAAAGGAGGATTACTGTGCTTTAAACAGTTCATGCATTATTGCGGATACTCTCGAGCTTGGACTTGACCAAATACCTGGTTCATTATTTGCTTGCTACCTTGGCATAACATCAAAGGTACAAACATCGCGATAGCGGAAAACACGAGGAGGGTTTTAGTACGTAGGCGCTGTAGAATTTCCACCGTGAGGATTTTCTGAAGAAGCAGTGAATCGTGCATGCTAGGAGAACCTAGTATCTTTCGAAGATTTCCCTACCTTACCTACTAATGACAAAACGTTGTTGCGACAGCATTCCTACGTAGTACGAGAGGAACCGCAGGTACGGACCAATGGCACAATACTTGTTCGAGCGAACAGTGGTACGTCCGTTGGATTATGCCTGAACGCCTCTAAGGTCGTATCCGTGCTGGACTGCAATGATAAATAAGGGGCAATTTGCATTGTATGGCTTCTAAACCATTAAAAGTTTATTTTATAAACGACAATGGATGTGATGCCACTGTTATTTGTGACATAGTAAATTGGGAGAATCTTCGATCACCTCTAGTTACTTATTAAAACATTATTTAATACAATGGCAAAGCCTAGAATCAATTGTAAACGACTTTTGTAACAGGCAAGGTGTTGTAAGTGGTTGAGCAGCTGCCATATTGCAATCCACTGAAGCTTATCCTTTGCTTGATGATTCGAATATAATTATAATAATGGTTTTCCCATTATTATATTATATTAAAATGGTATGCAGAAAAGAATTTTGCAACCAAAATGTGCCGCCGTAATGTACCCAGGCACGGGTATCCAATTGACATGTCATATTTTTAGTGACGAATATAAAATGGACTTCTTGAAAATCCTAATATTGACCAAAATAATGATATGATATGATATAAATTATTTATTTATAATCATATTAATGAAAATTATATATTGATTTAAAGTATATTAAAAATTATAAATATTTAACATGTTGTTAATATATCAGTCAGATAACACCGCCGCCCTAGTTCTAACCATATACAAATTATCGGCCAACAATCGAGTGTACATACATAACAACCACCTGTATAGCTTTCCCAGTTGCTTCATAGGGAAGTATACATATATGAGATTGCAAAAGCTGAAATTAAAAGGAATTGACGGAAAGGCACCACACCAAGTAGTGATGCGCCTGCAAACAATATTATATTTATCAGATATATCAGAAAACAAAGTATATACACTACTTTTTCATCAAATATATGTATGTATCCATATAGATATATAAAGACAATTCGATACCGCCGCCCGCTAGTTCTAACCATACAAAATTTTCATATATAGCTTTCTCAGTACCTTCATAGGGAAGTATACATACATGAGATTACAAAAGCTGAAATTAAAAGGAATTGACGGAAAGGCATTTTATTATTATATTTATTATATTTATCAGATATAAATATAAGAAAACAAAGTATAAACACTTTTTTATCAAATATATCTAATTCCCATAATCCATATGGATTTTTAAAGTCAATTTTGGATACCGCTTTAGTCCTCTAACCAATATTCAATTGTCGGCAAGCAATTGAGTGTACATGAGTGTGAGTAGCTCTCTCATATCATGCTTCAGTGGGAATTATATTATATGATTGCAAAAACTGAAATTAAAAGGAATTGACGGAAAAAAGCAGACTATTTTTGGGGATTTCAACAACACGGCGAAAATTTACTAAGTCTGTTGGGATTTTAAACCAACTTTGCAGCAAGCAATTATGCAGGATAGATACAATAGACTTTAGATAGTGATATACTTTGAGTTCTTTATTAATGAATTGGGCACACGATCTTGTCTTTGCGACGTAACAGAGCGAACTAATATAATAAGGTTACAGTATTGCAAGATAGGGCGAATTTTAACAGGGATGCCAGATAGTTACTTTACTTTGACATAAATACATCGTTAATTTCAAACACACCCCCTCAAAGAAAGGAACTTAAATCTTAGATATATGTAACACCCAATGAAAGACTGCATTCATCATGTTTGTTACCGCTTAGCCCCTTTGTTAAGACATCTGCTGGCATTCGCTCCGTCTGCATATACTCCACGGAAATGTCGCCACTTCTATACTTCTGCTGGATGAAGTGGTGACGCACGTCAAAATGTTTTGTCCTGGGATGAAAACCAAAACCTTTGACCAAATGTTGTGCGCTTTGATTGTCGTTGAAAATGCGCACGGATTCACATTTTATACCAATATTTCTTATGAGCGCCTTCAGGTATAAAGCCTCTTTTACTGCCTCTGACAAATCCAAATACTCTGACTCTGTACTTGATAACGCAACTGTTCGTTGCTTGCGTGCCTCCCAGCTTATGGCGGCACCAGCCAATATAAACGCTTGGCCAGAATAGGAGCGCCTATCGGATAGATTGCCTCCCCAATCTGCATCGACTACACCATAGATGTCATCACCTGTCTTCTTAAATAGAAGTCCTCTCTTCTTTGTACCGTTGACGTAACGTAGGATTCGTTTCGCTGCCTTCCAGTGATCGACCGTGTAGTTAGAGTTGAACTGACTCATGAAGTTTACTGCGTATGCAATATCTGGACGTGTGGTAACTGAAAGAAACATTAAAGAACCAATTAAGTTTTGATAAGGATACTTTTCCATCTCCTGTTCCGTTGGTTCATTCGGGCGCCGCAGTACTGATTTCGATTCCATTGGTGTCACTGCCGCCTTGCAGTCAGTCATGCCAAATCTTTGCAAAATGGCATCAATATATTTTTCCTGAGATATAAAAACTCGATGCTGCGACATATCCTGTTTAAATTCCATGCCCAAGCACGTTTTCGCTGGGCCAAAGTCTTTCATCTTGAACATCTTGCTGAGATCCGACTTTGTTTGCTGCAACCACTCTGGATGATTTGAGGCCAATAACAAATCATCGACGTATATAGTGACTATTAACAGTTTGTCTTTCTCCCTTTTTACGAACAGACATGGGTCCTGTTCAGTAGCTACCAGACCTATTTCATGCAGCTTTGTTGACAGCTTCCAATACCATCGTAGTCCAGATTGGCGTAATCCATATAAAGCTCTCTTTATTAGACAAACGGGATCCTTCATTTTTCTTAAAGACTTTTGCCATTGTTTGTCCGTTTTGATGTACTCTGCATCCGGGTGTTGTTGCTTCGATCCAATTGGAACTCCAGACTTAACCTTTTCCATAAATTCGTTGAACTCTTCTGGAATGTCCATATAAACTTTTTCTTCCAATTCGCCATTCCAAATTTCCATGTCAAATTCTGCTGACAACGCTGCTAGTAATCTGACTGAAGTAAATCGTGCCACTGGCGAATACGTTTCGTGAAAATCCTCTCCAGGTTTTTGTGCATAACCTTTTGCAACTAATCGAGCCTTCTTTCGGCCTTTCTCACTGCCGTCATCTTTTGTTTGGAAAACCATCCTGTTTCCAATTACTTTTCGATCTTTGGGTCGTTCTGCAATTTGCCAAGTTGTGTTTAGGATCTGCGCCATAAATTCATCTTCTACTGCTCTCATCCAGTTTTTAGCATCATCACTACTTTGTGCCTCCTTAATGGTCAATGGGTCGTTTGTTGCGGCACTGAATGCGAACTCGCATTCCTCGAATACATCTTCCTTTGAAGATCCACTAGCTTCTTCATCATTTTGGCCATTTTCATTTTCCTTTGCTGGTTGATAGACTTTCCGTGGTTTCAAAAATTTGACATCATTACTAATTATTACATTTCTTTTCTTCGGTTGATACAGCCTGTAAGCTTTTGACTCTGAAGCATATCCCAGCAGTATACACTCTTCCGATCTTGATTCAAACTTTCCCTTGTTCTTATCCTTTATAAGAGCAAATGCCTTGGTACCAAATGTACGCATATGTCTGACTGATGGGACCTTTGAAGTCCAGTACGTGTACGGCAAGTCTCCAGATAATGCTTTTGTTGGACATCTATTTCGGATATAGCACGACGTGTTGATTGCTTCTGCCCAAAACGAGGGTGGAGCACCAGATTGTTTCATCATACACCTGGACATCTCTACCAGTGTACGGTTGTATCTCTCAGCTATGCCATTCTGCTGAGGTGTGTGTGGTACGGTTAAACGTCGACTAATACCATTCTTCCTTAGAAATTCATCAAACTCTTTATTACGGAATTCCGTTCCGTTATCGCTTTGCAACGCCTTGATTTTGTGACCTGTAATATTCTCAACGAAAGTCTTGTATACTTTAAATGTTTTAAATACTTCCGATTTTTGTTTGAGAAAATAAACTGAACTGTAACGGGAATAATCGTCAATAAAGGTTACAAAATACTTATATCCACTCATTGATTGAGTACGCATAGGTCCACACACGTCACTGTGGACTATTTCTAATGTCTGTCTTGACCTTGTTTCTGTTGCGCTTTTATACTGATTTGCCGACTGCTTCTCAGTGATGCAAATCTCACACTGCGATAATTTGGTGTTCTCTTTTATGTTCATACCGTGAACTTTTCCCGATTTTGCTAAACTTTTTAAGTCACTCTCGTTTAAATGGCCCATACGGTAGTGCCATATGTCTATTTCATTTGCTTTGTCATTCACATTGTTCACTTGGCTTTGTTCTTGGGCATTTAAATAATACAAATTCCCGTATCTTTTTGCACGTAGCCACACTTCTTTATTATTTTTCATAATAACTGCTTCATTCTTGCGAAAATGAACTTCGTACCCCTTGTCGGTAATTCTCGATACTGATAGAAGATTTTGCCGTAAATCGGACACAAGCAAAACTTCTTTTAATGTCACATCATTGTATCGCTGTTTTTCTTTTATTTCAATGTTCACTTCACCGACACCATTTACCTTTGCGGTATTGTTATTTGCCAAATGCACTGTCTTCTCGATTTTCTCTATCTGCTCAAAAACACTTTTATTTGAGCTCATATGTGCCGTACAACCACTATCGAGGCACCACATATTATTTGTCATCTCTATATTGAATGCTTGCTCACCAATACTTAGAGCTTCACTTTTTCGGCGCCACCCAGTCGCGCTTGACTTATTTTTCACATTCTTTGCGTTCACTTTTGTCTTGTTTGGACAATTTCTTGCGAAATGCCCAACTTGGTCGCACGAGAAACATCTTCTTGTTTCTTTCTGTATATGTTCTTGTATATGTTCTTCTCTATTGCCTTTTCGGCGATTGACATATAGTGCACTCTGTTCTTCGCGTGTATTTTTGGTTTTGCGCGCTTCTGACTCTTCTAATATTTTTACGCGCAAAATATCAGGGCTGGGCAATTCATCACGTGTTTCCATTGCACACCGAAATGTTTCATAAGAGTCAGGCAAACTATACAATAACAAAATTGCAAGTAAATCATCTCCAATAATTACACCGATTTCTTTAAGTTTTTTCACTGCGTCGAAAAATTCATTTATATGCTGACGCGTATCACTTTCCTCACTCATATGGGACAACGCTACCCGTTTTAACAAACTTGCTTTGCGCACAGGCCCTTTTGATTGAAATGTCTCTTGCAACTTAATCCAACATTCTCTTGAGGATTCACAATTTTCAATCAAGGCCAACTCCGATGTGCTGATCGACAACAAAATATCAGCACGAGCTTTTTCGTCTAGAGCTTTCCACGCCGCTCTTTCTGACGCCTCCTCTGGGCATGTCTTTACCCCGTTTACATATTGCCACAATTCGTTTTTCACTAGAATTGCACACATTTGCAATTTCCACGTATCATAGTTCTCCGCGTTGAGCGGTTCTATTCGCATATACGCACTTGCCATTTTGCACGGCTTAACTTTTCAAAACACTTTCTGTCTATATATCTATTTGCACAATTGTGGCTGGGCCCATAACCTGTTGGGATTTTAAACCAACTTTGCAGCAAGCAATTATGCAGGATAGATACAATAGACTTTAGATAGTGATATACTTTGAGTTCTTTATTAATGAATTGGGCACACGATCTTGTCTTTGCGACGTAACAGAGCGAACAAATATATTAAGGTTACAGTGTTGCAAGATAGGGCGAATTATAACAGGGATGCCAGATAGTTACTTTACTTTGACATAAATACATCGTTAATTTCAAACAAAGTCCGAACATAAGTGTTTATGAAGTGATGTGATGTGATTGGTTAATTTACTAATAATGGACAAAACATAAATAAATTAAACAAATTTCTTCGAGCATATAAAATAATATAAAAATAAATATTTATATATTATAAATTATATGAAATAAATTAAAATATCTCAATATTAAATAATTTAATATATTTATAAATATTATAAAATAATACATATGAAAATTGAATATTAAATGAAAATTTCATATATTATTGAATTGAATATTAAATGAAAATTTCATATATTATTGAATTGAAAATTAAATATTTTTTATATAATTCATATACTATTGAATTGAATATTAAATGAAAATTTCATATATTATTGAATTGAATATTAAATGAAAATTTCATATATTATTGAATATTAAATGGAAATTTCATATATTATTGAATTGAATATTAAATGAAAATTTCATATATTATTGAATATTAAATGGAAATTTTCATATACTATTGAATTGAATATTAAATGAAAATTTCATATGTATATGTCGGGTCGCCTAGAATCTTTAGAACTGTTATTATCGTTCATTTTCGTAGTGTCATAAGTTTACTGGTTCAGTGGAATCCAGTTACAATGATTGAGAAAACAGCAGACCTGTAGGTATAAGTCAAACCTATGTATTGAGCGAGACAGATAGCTATTGCTGAATGTGGTCCGTAGTATTACTTAGTGTGCCATGCATTTTTGCCCTTGTGACATTTCGGGCCTAAAATTGTATAAAAAGGGCAGCTTGACTCGAGAAAGGGGTCATTCAAAAAGTAAATCCAAAGACTACGGAACTCTTGTTCAATAAGGCAAAAGCTATGGTAAGCAATAATCTGGAGCAGCCGACATCAGAAGTGGGATTAATAAGAATAATGTCAAGAGTGAGTTATTGTAAAAAATCAGTATGTGTGAACTAAGAACTAAATTATAAGTAAAGCAAATGTTATGTAAGAAAATGTTTTAGTACACGAGGACGTGTAATTGTCAGGATGGCCGTGTCGGGTCGCCTAGAATCTTTAGAACTGTTATTATCGTTCATTTTCGTAGTGTCATAAGTTTACTGGTTCAGTGGAATCCAGTTACAATGATTGAGAAAACAGCAGACCTGTAGGTATAAGTCAAACCTATGTATTGAGCGAGACAGATAGCTATTGCTGAATGTGGTCCGTAGTATTACTTAGTGTGCCATGCATTTTTGCCCTTGTGACATTTCGGGCCTAAAATTGTATAAAAAGGGCAGCTTGACTCGAGAAAGGGGTCATTCAAAAAGTAAATCCAAAGACTACGGAACTCTTGTTCAATAAGGCAAAAGCTATGGTAAGCAATAATCTGGAGCAGCCGACATATATATATGTATATATTATATTATATTATATTATATTATATTATATTATATTATATTATATTATATTATATTATATTATATTATATTATATTATATTATATTATATTATATTATATTATATTATATTATATTATATTATATTATATTATATTATATTATATTATATTATATTATATTATATTATATTATATTATATTATATTATATTATATTATATTATATTATATTATATTATATTATATTATATTATATTATATTATATTATATTATA
>JAEIGH010000577.1:0-28184 GCA_018903575.1 Drosophila saltans
GGCAAGCATTTTTAGTAACTGAAAGGTTTCGCTCCCAACGACTTGAATATTCCCTTGCTAAAAGCGTATTAAAGAACTTTGACCATGTAAAATGCAAAGATGTTTAACTTTTACTTAGTTGACAGAGCAAATAAGAAACTCTTTGTCGTACATAAAGTTCATTTGAGGTCATGCTACTTTAATATTTTCTATATAAAATTATATTTTGTATATTTCATTTATTTTAAAATTGTATTGATTAAAGTAAACGTTTACAAGTAAATCCATTTCATAAAAGTTTTTTGAAAATTAAATAAAATATATACAAATATAAAAAAAATATAAAAGTCAGTAAAATATTGATAATTTTTTCGATAACTCTGCATCCCAAACCATTGCCAAATATCTAAATTTAAGAAATTTATTTGCATACTTATCTAAAAAGGGTATAAAAAGTTATTCTTTTCGCTATTTACATTTTGTTGCTGTTTGTTTCGCTTGTTTTTGTATATTTTAATGTAGCAATTTTCTAGTTTTCGGTGTATAAACGATGGAACATTTCTGGTAATGTTTTTAAACGTTTGTCGTTTAGTTAAATAGGCTGGCATTAGCAATTGTAATTTGTGGGGATCCAAACTGGAGCCGAGCCGATGTGCCGCGCATTTCATAACTTCCCTGGAATAACAATAACCCATTACATAATGGATGGCCGAAAAAAAATGGCCAAAAGTCAGAGAGCGGTTATAAGACGTGTGCATTGACCATGACGATGGCGCCTAACAGTCTCCAGCTACTAGTCATTGTAGTTCGCCCAAGTATCAATGAGGTGAGGTAAGGGAGGCAATCGCTTGGCGTTGATGTACAACAATTTCCGTTATTGGGCCATGGCGTCGGCCCAACAGGTCATCATGTGCAAAATGTGAATGAATATCTGAGTGGGAGTTGATTTTGGGCAAAAATTAAAGTTACCTTATTGTATATTGTCTGCGGTCCGCTGAACCCTGAAATCACTTACTTTTGCATAAACAAACTTTCAGTTTTTTTGAAAGCGCTGCTCTAAACGTTTGCCAAACTTTGACTAATTATAACTTAAGGAACCCTGAAATCACTTACTTTTGCATAAACAAACTTTCAGTTTTTTTGAAAGCGCTGCTCTAAACGTTTGCCAAACTTTGACTAATTATAACTTAAGTAGAATGAATTCAACTAAAAATAAACTTATTTGCATGCAATTAGACAGACCAAAAAGAGATTTATCGTTTCGGGATGGGGAGTTGAAGTAAGAGCTTTTGGGAAAGGAAAGAGAATCAGACGGAACGTGAGCCATTGCAAGAAGATACCGTTCGATAAGTGGCCGCTTAAAAAAGGCAACTCGAATGAGGAGGACACCCCAGTTCAAGTGGACTCGCAGCGATCAGCATCTCCAGCACCATCGGCAGTGATTCCGGACCAACCTAAGATGGGTGCCGACCCGTCTTCGCAGTCCATGCATTATGTGGAGGAACGTTCAGCGTTGGGAAACCCAAAGACCGGGTTGAAGCTGAAGCTTAAAAGAAGAGGAGAGATGTGGGAACCCTGTCAGGGGAATGAATAACACATGCGTGATATGTCAGTTCTCTCTCAGAAGCCTCCCTATCAATATCAGCCACAAAAAGCCCTAACAAATTGAATGAAATTTACTTAATAAATGAGAAATAAAAACTGTCGCATTAATTCTGTAACCGATGTTTTCTGTAGTAGTTTTTCAAAGATCATGCATACGCCTCATATACGCAATTTTAAAGCGAAACGAAATGCTTTCACTCGTTCACAAATAAAATGAATTACATACCCAACTAAGGCAAACGAGGCCAGCGATATCAATTGCATGTGCGACATACAAAATCACAGGCACAGCCACTGCTACAAAGTCGGAGAACACATGAAAAATTTCACTTGAGGCACTGAGGCCGGGTTTGAGCTGCACTTAAAGACTCTTTCATCTCACATGGTCAGTGGAACTTCCTGACTTACCATTGGCTCTTGTTTTGCACGCCCCCTTGGTTAGTGGTATCCAATGTCGCTCCAAAACGAAAAAATAAAACATCTAATGAAAGTCTCTTCTGCTATTGCGACCGGGTTTTTGCATTCAAAGTGCAACATGTACACAAAGATAAGCCGTCTCCGCCTGGGTGTGACAATGGCAATGGCAGTGTCAATGGCATGGACATGGGGGCACGCTTGGGACAACAATTTATCGCCGACTGGCTTTTTGGCATGTAAATGGCCAAAGTTGCCAAAAGGTCTTCCTGCAGCCATCCATACATACTTACATTTATTTTAAACTATTTGTAAACAATTTTTGCCCGAACTGGCCACGCCACAGTTGCAGCTGGCTATTGGCGGTGAAAGTGTTTATTAATACAATTTATTTTTTTTCGTTTTGTTTTGTTTTTGTGTGCATTGCGATTGAAAATTTATTACTGTGAGTGACAACTTTGAATTTTAACTCGTAACCTACTCAATCATCCCATTTAAACTTGAAAATTAAAAACATTCTTGCAAAGTTTTTTGACACAAAACTTTTGTAGACCGCAAAGATTAAAAATTAAATTTAATACCATTGACAACAATACTCTCTTTATTGGCCCCAAAAAAGATGGCTGGTTTCAGAGTTGGTTAAGTCGTGGTTTTCACCAAGTTTCCATTTTCCGCGAGTCTAATGTTCCATTTCATTAGTAAAATAAGCAAAGTTTCGACTCTGCAAAAAGGATGTTTAAAGTGTTGAGAGGCCAAGGCAACAGATTTTCCTTAATTCCTTCCGGTTACCCTTCTAAACTCAAAGTGATGTTGCTGTTGCCGTTGCTGTTGTTGTTCTTGTGAAACGTTTTGAACTTTGTCGAGATGGCAACACCAAACTTAGCTTTTAGTTGAAAATGGCTCCGCCTAAAAGTAGGCAAGTATTTTTAGTAACTGAAAGGTTTCGCTCCCAACGACTTGAATATTCCCTTGCTAAAAGCGTATTAAAGAACTTTGACCATGTAAAATGCAAAGATGTTTAACTTTTACTTAGATGACAGAGCAACATAAAGTTCATTTGAGGTCATGCTACTTTAATATTTTTTATATAAAATTATATTTTGTATATTTCATTTATTTTAAAATTCTATTGATTAAAGTAAACGTTTACAAGTAAATCCATTTCATAAAAGTTTTTTGAAAATTAAATAAAATATATACAAATATAAAAAAAATATAAAAGTCAGTAAAATATTGATAATTTTTTCGATAACTCTGCATCCCAAACCATTGCCAAATATCTAAATTTAAGAAATTTATTTGCATACTTATCTAAAAAGGGTATAAAAAGTTATTCTTTTCGCTATTTACATTTTGTTGCTGTTTGTTTCGCTTGTTTTTGTATATTTTAATGTAGCAATTTTCTAGTTTTCGGTGTATAAACGATGGAACATTTCTGGTAATGTTTTTAAACGTTTGTCGTTTAGTTAAATAGGCTGGCATTAGCAATTGTAATTTGTGGGGATCCAAACTGGAGCCGAGCCGATGTGCCGCCCATTTCATAACTTCCCTGGAATAAAAATAACCCATTACATAATGGTCGAGAGTTGTGCGAAAAAAAATGGCCAAAAGGTTATGAGACGTGTGCACTGACCATGACGATGGCGCCTAACAGTCTCCAGCTACTAGTCATTGTAGTTCGCCCAAGTATCAATGAGGTGAGGTAAGGGAGGCAATCGCTTGGCGTTGATGTACAACAATTTCCGTTATTGGGCCATGGCGTCGGCCCAACAGGTCATCATGTGCAAAATGTGAATGAATATCTGAGTGGGAGTTGATTTTGGGCAAAAATTAAAGTTACCTTATTGTATAACAGAGAGATGGGCTCGAGCAGAGAGGTATAAAACAAGATGGTCATCTGGCCAACGAGCTTAGTTGAACTCCATCATGTCGCCGCTGGACACTGCAGTGTTGTTTCTAATATTTGTGCAAATAAATATCATTACTTGTTCGGATCTATACTATGTAAGCTCAGAGGAGCTAAAACATTTCAAGCAATGTGTTCGGGGAGCCCAACGACCAAAATTTAGCGAGTGCCTAGGACGTTCTGCATTGAATTTCATTCAACGCTTCGATGAGCGTGATAATGTGAGTTTTTGGAAGATTTTGTGGCTGTAAAGAGTGGAACGGCAGCCAGTAGGTCATTGGCCAATGTTCTGGACACTGACCCAGTGGATTTTCGCGGCATATTGGAGAATGCCGGTGCGGTTATGGGTCAACGTAGTCTCGAATGGCATATGGATGGCATTTATCCGGGTTTGATGTTTAAAATCTACCAACTGCAGATGCTAATAGTGTTGCCGAGTTTGTGCTAGCCGATGGTAGGACTCAAGATGGCAGACAATTTGGTTATGAAGATCCCACGGCAGGTAAGACAGACAAGGTATTAAACTTTGATATGATAAATAATATTTACTAATGTCTTCCAACAGGTCGGCTACTGGCTAAGCAGTATCTATTGCCATTTTTGCTGGGCTTGAAATTCAATTTGATTGCCCTGGTTCCGCTTCTATTTGCTGGCATTTGCTTGCTGCTTAAGAAGTCCCTCTTTCTGGTCAAGTTGGCCATCTATGTGAGCAGCTTTTTGGGACTTGGTGGAATTTTGGGATCAGCAGGTGGTCTGGGCTTAGGCGGCGGATTCGGAGGGGGTTTTGGCAGTTTTAGTGGTGCTAACTTTGGATCATTTGCTGGCCATCGACCCATTGGACATTTTCCAGGCAAAACCATAGTCTACGGGCATGGCGATGAACTGCACCATCAATACGATGTCCACGAGTCTGCTTCACCATATAAGCGTAGTGTATTGTATGAGAAATCCCGGGTCTCCAATATTTTATAAGTCCATTTCTTATAACAGATTCAGAGTTTCATAGTGCACTTTATAATATTCTTTATTTAAATCTTTAGTGTTCACTTAGCAGTATTAACATGTAGTTGCTTCGAATTCTCTTCTTACAATCATTCTTAAATCTAAACCATAGTTCATTACAGCTAAGACCACGTAGCTGCGCTGCCAGTGAAGCCAGCAGAGGAGCGGTCTGCTTATACATAAATGTTTACATAAGCATATTTAGAGTGTGTCGCAACAGCGAGAGAGTGAGGATGTATCATGTTACTTGGTGACAAAGTGGTCGCGCATGTAACATATGCCGACTCAGCAATGTCCAGTACCATGTACTCATGTGTGGTCGAGATTCTTAAGTGGCATTGCACTTGAATATTGTATACATAAACATTTTAACAAAGTGTTACAATATGTTTGTAATAATATAATTTATTGCATTGAGTACAGTGGCCATTCATTGTTATTGAACATGCTACATCCCCCTCCTTTAGAAAAATAACGTAATTCTATGGAGTTATTTTAAAAATTGATTATATTTAACTTGCTTATTAATTATTTTTTTTTTAAATTTCTTGTTTTTTTTTTTTTTATTTAATAAAATATAGTAGAAAAATTTTCATAAAATGTTTGATTAAGAAGTATGTTTTGTTATTTTTGATTTTTGACACTTATTACATTTTTTTACATATTGAGATATATCTCGTGTCATATTTCTCCAATAATAATGCCGTTTTATTTTGGCTAAAGTTCTAGTAATTTTAGTGTGACCTCCTTGTATCGGATCATCGTGGAACGTAAACAGTATTGCTTCTTTCTCTTTATCATTTCTTGATAATAGGGTCACCGGCTTGAGTAGCGCTACTCTTAAAGATATTAAATTCTTATTGCCCATTAATTTGAAAGATTCTTTTGAAATTGTATGAAAGATCTTTTTGCTCGGTGCCACTTTGACTTGGCTGATATTGAGTATACCGGCTTCTTTTTCTAGCCTTTGGAAGATTTGACCTAAGTCGAGATTTCCATTAGTATACATATCGCAAATGTCAATTCTTGCTATAACTTTCTTGCCATGTTTGAATGTGCATAGAGTATCTGTTATACGCAAGGTCACTACTTTTCGTACTTCGTCATTTACAATGACTTCATATACGTTGGGCTTAGAAGCATTAATAGATTGCTTTTGCAAATCTTTTATATCATCATATTTTTCTTTTCCTTTACCTGCGCAGGTATTTAACTGTTTACTTTGGTTTCTGGTAGTGACTTTCAGAATTTTATTATTCGTTTGTATGTTTTGTAAGTCCTTTATAGTAATTCTTGATAGCGCGTCAGCTACGAAATTGTCTTTACCCTTTGGATACTCCGCAGTGAAATTTTATTCCTCTAATTCAAGTCTCATTCTAGTCAATTTTGAACTTGGATTTATCATTGAAAATAAATAAGTTAATGCCCTATGGTCCGTTTTGACAGTGAAATGTCTACCATAAATGTATGGTCTGAAATGTGTAATTGCCCAATGAATCGCCGCTAATTCTTGTTCTGTTGTACTTTTATTACTTCACTACACTCTTTCACAAAGGGTGTGAAAGATCTGGATGCGTATGCAACTGGGAGTTGTAGTCCATTTTTGTTTTGTGTTAGGACTGATCCACATGCGAATTTACTTGCATCCGTGATTATGCAAAATTCTTTGCTAAAATCTGGGTATTGCAACAGAGTGGGATTCATTAATGCTGATTTTAGATGATCAAATGCGTTTTGGCACTCAACTGTCCATTCGAATTTTACATCTTTCTTACATAACCTTGTTATGTGACGAGAATAATCAGCGAAATTTTTTATAAATCTTCGGTAATAATTGCAAAATGCAACGAATCTTCTAGCGCTGTCCGCATCATGTGGGACTGGATAATTTTGAATGACTTCATACTTGGTGTCATCAGGCAAGATTCCTTTATCTGTGCACTTGTGCCCCAAAAAGGGGACTTCATGCATGAAAAATGAACATTTTTCAGGATGTAACTTTAGGTTGTGCTGCCGACACTTCTCAAAAACATCGTGTAGATTATTGAGCATGTGTTGTTCAGAGCAACCTATGACTATTAAGTCATCCATATAAAGAAAAGCTTGAGAAGGTTCAAGTCCAGAAAACGCTATAGTCATCATTCTCTGGAACGAATTTGGCGCTATTTTTAAACCGAATGGTAATCGCGTGAAACGATATGAGCCATTACATGTTGAAAAGGATGTAATGTCCCGTGACTCTTTTTCAAGTTCAATTTGATGAAAACCTGACATTAAGTCAAGGCATGAAAAGTATTTTGCTCGACCTAGTTGATCTAAAATATCATCAATTCTAGGGAGTGGAAATTTATCTGCCAATAATTTCTTGTTAATCTGACGATAGTCAATTACTAATCGCCATTTCTTATTTTCAGAGTTTGGTAGCGATTTTTTTGGGTACCAATAGAAGTGGGCTATTGTATGCAGATACGGAGGGCTCGACTATTTCGTCGTTTATTAATTTTTGGACTTGTTTCTGAATTTCGTCTTTTTGACTATGAGGATTTCTATAGTTTTTTATGTAGATAGGCTCATCATCCATCAGTCTTAACTTTTGCTTATAGAAATTGTTTGTGCTTATTGGTTCAGTCTCAAGGCCGAACACATCACTGTATTTTTTACATAATTCCATCAATTTGTCATGAAATTGTGGTGGAAAATTCTTTGATAATGTTGTTAGTACTGATTTTTCTCTTTGTTTTGGATCTAATTTAACTACTTCGTAGTTCGAAAGTGGTTCATATTTTAGATTATTTATACTTATAATCTGAAGTTTATCTGTTGTATTTAGCAGCCTTATGACCGCATTTTGAGATTTTGTGATGGTATTTGCTATGTAAATACCATGCTGAATTTCTTGATTCGGAATCATCTTGTGAGTTTAGCTGAACTTCTCGGACAACTTGGGATCTTGCGGGCAGAACTAAGGAATTATTGCCAGAACTGTACGTAATTGGTACAAAAATAGGATATTTTAAATTGTCTGGTCTCATTACAAACCAGTGTTCAGAGTGATCGAAATCTATTTGACAGTTGTATTTTAACATAAAATCGACTCCAATTATTCCATCACATGGAATAGCGAAAAGGGAAAATATATTTAGACGTTTGTATGTCAACTGAAGCAATTCCTTTGGATTTGATTACTTCTTGACTTATTCCCTGTATGTTGACAGTATGATCTGTCCGGATATTTTGAAATGTATCAGAATTTTCTTTTAGAATGGATATTATATACACCGGTATCTATTAAAAGTACTAACTGTTTTCCGGTTGCTTCATTAGTGAATTTTACGAATGTATTTAAGTCAAGACTGATTCTGTGGATTTTGCTGTTTATTTCTACTGGGTATCTAAAGGTGGTTGGGAGTTTCCCGAGTTAGTCTGTATTGCTCGGACATTATTATAACCATTTTGTTGGTTATTTGATCTATTTCCTCTATTATTATTATTATTATTATTTCTGTTATTTCCTCTATTGTTTCTTCGATTGTTATTGTTATTGCCGTTATTATTATTGTTGTATTGGTTTTGCGGGTAATTCTGGTTACTACGGTTATTATAATTATTATAATAACTGCGACCATTTCCTCTACCACGATAATTATATGAGTTATTATAATTACCGCGGCCTCTCCGAGCAAACAATACATTGTTTGAATTTCCAGTCAATTCAGTACTCTTTTCTAAGTACATAGTGATGGCTTCATTCATATTTTTGAAGTTTCCAGCTTCAATTATTGTCCTTGTCCTATTTTGTTCACAGTTATCTACCATTGCTTTAACGGCTTCTTTTGTACTGAATTTTTCAGCATGTTCTGCTGATAGGCCTTCATCAATATACGAAGCTTCCAAGAGCAGTCGCAAATTATTGATTTCAGTTGTGAACTTATCGGCCGTTCTTCCTTTCTGGGTTACTTTTGACAATCGAGCCTTTATTACGTCGGATGATTCACCGACTATGGTCTCTTGCCATTTCTTTATTATTGCATCTATTGTTGTCAAATTTTCGACTTTGCGTAGTGTTGGGCCCATAATTTTGTATTTTATTACCTCAACAGCTATGTCCTCATAATCTCCTTTGGTGACATTAACTAACTTCAAAGCTCTTATGAATCTTTGAAGTTGCACCTTTTGGCCATTAAATTCAGGTATGGAAGTGGAGATATCCTTCATGTATGCTCTTTGAGCATTGGCTTCAGCCATTTTGTCTTGTTTGGGTATAACACTCGTATCTAGTTCAAAGTCAGACTCGTTGTCTTGTTCAGACAATGTATCTAATTCTGATTCGTTATCTTTATGTGGTAAAGTGAGTGACGCGGGAATTGTTAGATCGTGTAGATCTTTTTCTCCAATTTCTCCTTCGTCTGATTCTTCACTTTCCAATTCTAATTTTTCTTTGTGTTCTTCAACCTCTATAGTTAAAGGTGAATTCAGAACTGTTGGTACAAATATGTCCAACTAGTATTTTCCTCTTATGAGGATTAGATTTGCTCGTAACTTGATCAATGATTTTGAAATCTTTGACCAGTTCGTGCTATCTATGTTTATTCTATTCTCATGCACTAATCTTCGTGCCTCATTAAAAGAGTCAACCAGAATTATTGCATGCTTATTCAGCGTTTCCGTCTGAATATTCCTATTCTGCGTTATACATTTATATGATTTTTTAAAATTTTCCTTTATTCTTTGGATATGGAGATATAATTCATTCCATTCCATGCTTTAGTGAGATATATATATTTAGAAAAAAAATTAAAATTTTTATTTTTTTTTATTTTATGCTGTTTATTCTATCTCCTCATCTGATTCCACTATATCTATTGTTTCTATATCTGCCTTAAATATATTATGTACCCATTCCGGTATGTCTTTACCTTTGGGTTTTTTCGATAAGACCTTTCCGTATGCTATTTTTATGGACATTTCCATAAGTACTACTATATTCTTCTTAAACTTGTAGTTTTTATCTATCCAATACCGTATCTCCTTGTAATATTTTGTTTCTCCTATCTCTATAATCAAATAATCAAGGAACGGTATATATTTATTTAGACGTTTGGTCTCTAATATTGCCGTAGGCGGTATATTCTTCATATTATTTTTTTTTACTCTTGGTTTTCATCAAATAGAACATAAATGTTCCTGCTGCATTTGAAAAGCAACAAATAAATGGAATGGATAAGATGAAGCAAGTACGTACTCTACTATTCTCTTGGATTGGGTATTTCTCACCAAACTTTTCCAAGTAAAGAATATCTATCTCTGCAAAACTTATTGCGCATTGAGGTGAGTTAGTTTTTTCACTCTTAAAAACCTCGATTATGTCCGATGCTACGCTAGGATGGTTTTCTACTACCCTGCTGAAAAAGGTATCTAAAGTACTCATATTCCTGTTTTAGTTACTACACATTCAACAAAATTTGTTTAAAATTGAGATATCATTTTATTATTATTTTTTCTTTTAAAGATTGAAGGATTTAAAAAAAAATTCGAGAGAATGTTTTGCTTGATAATATATAAAACTTCTTTTTTTTTTTTTTAATGTACTTTTGTTTTGGGCTTGCATAATTCATTAGACTTTGTCCAAGTCATTAGAATGGCTTAGTGCTCGTTTTGTAATACATTTATTATGCACTTTATATGCCTTGAACAAAACATATGCAACCAATATGACAACCATTGTCAACAAAAGTACATTAGTTAAACGTAAATCAGTATTTGATGATTCAATTTTATTTATTACACTAGCAGTGGAGTCCACTGACTTGGTTTCAATTAATCCCATTTTGGATTGTTCGCATGAATCATCAAATTTACTGATGCTATTATCAAACATTTAGTGTTTCAGAGAATTTTTGAAGAAAACTTTTTTATACAAATATATATAAAAATTTCCTTTAACATAGCCCTACCTACTTTTTCGCATAGCTTCACAGGCTACACTTATATTGGTCGGATGTGATTCCGCTCAATTTGACAATTTTTAGTTTTACAATTTTGGTTTGTTTTACTTATTCATTTAGCTTATAATAACATAAATTTTTTTTTTTTATTTCAATTTCAGTATTTTTTTTTTTGATAATTAATTCTTGTTGCACCCTCTCTTGGGCATCAGCTGGGCGTCGCCGGTTTGGCACGCTGATGCTCCCTCGATGGCGTAAAAAGCGGCCTGCTTTTCACGCTATATCGTCTCTGCTGCTGCTGTCCTGGGCCTATGGCCTCAGGCGGTACCGGTGCCGGTCATCGCACCAGATTTAATGTCTCTCCAGCAGGTGTACTCGCAAAAGGGGCTCTCCAATGGCCCGGGGCAGTCTTTTGGGCACTTCTTTTCTGGCTTCGGCAGATTTGCTTTGGGAGGTGGAATTATTTTGTATTTAGTTTCATATGTTGTAGGTATTGTTTTAACTGAGTGAGTTAGAGTGTTTTTTGGCCTTCTGTTTTCCTTTTCAGTGCAGGTTTTTCCGTCTTGTGTTCCCATGAACACAGTCACGGTCGCCATGTATTGTATGAGAAAACCCGGGTCTCCAATATTTTATAAGTCCATTTCTTATAATAGATTCAGAGTTTCATAGTGCACTTTATAATATTCTTTATTTAAATCTTTAGTGTTCACTTAGCAGTATTAACATGTAGTTGCTTCAAGTTCTCTTCTTATAATCATTCTTAAATCTAAACCATGGTTCATTACAGCTAAGACCGCGTAGCTGCGCTGCCAGTGAAGCCAGCAGAGGAGCGGTCTGCTTATACATAAATGTTTACATAAGCATATTTAGAGTGTGCCGCAACAGCGAGAGAGTGAGGATGTATCATGTTACTTGGTGACAAAGTGGTCGCGCATGTAACATATGCCGACTCAGCAATGTCCAGTACCATGTACTCATGTGTGGTCGAGATTCTTAAGTCGCATTGCACTTGCATATTGTATACATAAACATTATAACAAAGTGTTACAATATGTTTGTAATAATATTATTTATTGCATTGAGTACATTGTTATGAGTTCATTGTATATTGTTCATTGAGTTCATTGTTATGGAACATGCTACAGTAGCGATCGTAAAGTACGCTTTGAGCAAACAAATAAATTAATTTCTGAAGTTGAGAAGTCTCTGATGAGAAACTTTCAACAGGGCGCCAGCAGCATACCCACAGGAATGAATGGCTAGCAAGTTGTGGATGTCAGATCGTTCTAATTGCATGCAAATAAGTTTATTTTTAGTTGAATTTATTCTACTTAAGTTATAATTAGTCAAAGTTTGGCAAACGTTTAGAGCAGCGCTTTCCAAAAAACTGAAAGTTTGTTTATGCAAAAGTAAGTGATTTTAGGGTTCAGCGGACCGCAGACAGACCAAAAAGAGATTTGTCGTTTCGGGATGGGGAGTTGAAGTAGAGCTTTTTGGGAAAGGAAAGAGAATCAGACGGAACGTGAGCCATTGCAAGAAGATACCGTTCGATAAGGGTCCGCTTAAAAATGGCAACTCGAATGAGGAGGACACCCCAGTTCAAGTGGACTCGCAGCGATCAGCATCTCCAGCACCAATTAGCAATTTTCTAGTTTTCGGTGTATAAACGATGGAACATTTCTGGTAATGTTTTAAAAATGGCAACTCAAATGAGGAGGACACCCCAGTTCAAGTGGACACGCAGCGATCAGCATCTCCAGCACCATCGGCAGTGATTCCGGACCAACCTAAGATGGGTGCCGACCCGTCTTCGCAGTCCATGCATTATGTGGAGGAACGTTCAGCGTTGGGAAACCCAAAGACCGGGTTGAAGGTGAAGCTTAAAAGAAGAGGAGAGATGTGAGAACCCTGTCAGGGGAATGAATAACACATGCGTGTTATGTCAGTTCTCTCTCAGAAGCCCCCCTATCAATATCAGCCACAAAAAGCCCTAACAAATTGAATGAAATTTATTTAATAAATGAGAAATAAAAACTGTCGCATTAATTCTGTAACCGATGTTTTCTGTAGTAGTTTTTCAAAGATCACGCATACGCCTCATATACGCAATTTTAAAGCGAAACGAAATGCTTTCACTCGTTCACAAATAAAATGAATTACATACCCAACTAAGGCAAACGAGGCCAGCGATATCAATTGCATGTGCGACATACAAAATCACAGGCACAGCCACTGCTACAAAGTCGGAGAACACATGAAAAATTTCACTTGAGGCACTGAGGCCGGGTTTGAGCTGCACTTAAAGACTCTTTCATCTCACATGGTCAGTGGAACTTCCTGACTTACCATTGGCTCTTGTTTTGCACGCCCCCTTGGTTAGTGGTATCCAATGTCGCTCCAAAACGAAAAAATAAAACATCTAGTGAAAGTCTCTTCTGCTATTGCGACCGGGTTTTTGCATTCAAAGTGCAACATGTACACAAAGATAAGCCGTCTCCGCCTGGGTGTGACAATGGCAATGGCAGTGTCAATGGCATGGACATGGGGGCACGATTGGGCCAACAATTTATCGCCGACTGGCTTTTTGGCATGTAAATGGCCAAAGCTGCCAAAAGGTCTTCCTGCAGCCATCCATACATACTTACATTTATTTTAAACTATTTGTAAACAATTTTTGCCCGAACTGGCCACGCCACAGTTGCAGCTGGCTATGAATTTCAAGTATTGGCGGTGAAAGTGTTTATTAATACAATTTCTTTTTTTTCGTTTTGTTTTGTTTTTGTGTGCATTGCGATTGAAAATTTATTACTGTGACAACTTTGAATTTTAACTCGTAACCTACTCAATCATCCCATTTAAACTTGAAAATTAAAAACATTCTTGCAAAGTTTTTTGACACAAAACTTTTGTAGACCGCAAAGATTAAAAATTAAATTTAATACCATTGACAACAATACTCTCTTTATTGGCCCCAAAAAAGATGGCTGGTTTCAGAGTTGGTTAAGTCGTGGTTTTCACCAAGTTTCCATTTTCCGCGAGTCTAATGTTCCATTTCATTAGTAAAATAAGCAAAGTTTCGACTCTGCAAAAAGGATGTTTAAAGTGTTGAGAGGCCAAGGCAACAGATTTTCCTTAATTCCTTCCGGTTACCCTTCTAAACTCAAAGTGATGTTGCTGTTGCCGTTGCTGTTGTTGTTCTTGTGAAACGTTTTGAACTTTGTCGAGATGGCAACACCAAACTTAGCTTTTAGTTGAAAATGGCTCCGCCTAAAAGTAGGCAAGTATTTTTAGTAACTGAAAGGTTTCGCTCCCAACGACTTGAATATTCCCTTGCTAAAAGCGTATTAAAGAACTTTGACCATGTAAAATGCAAAGATGTTTAACTTTTACTTAGATGACAGAGCAACATAAAGTTCATTTGAGGTCATGCTACTTTAATATTTTTTATATAAAATTATATTTTGTATATTTCATTTATTTTAAAATTCTATTGATTAAAGTAAACGTTTACAAGTAAATCCATTTCATAAAAGTTTTTTGAAAATTAAATAAAATATATGCAAATATAAAAAAAAATATAAAAGTCAGTAAAATATTGATAATTTTTTCGATAACTCTGCATCCCAAACCATTGCCAAATATCTAAATTTAAGAAATTTATTTGCATACTTATCTAAAAAGGGTATAAAAAGTTTTTCTTTTCGCTATTTACATTTTGTTTTCGTTTGTTTATTTGTTTCGCTTGTTTCTGTATATTTTAATGTAGCAATTTCTAGTTTTCGGTGTATAAACGATGGAACATTTCTGGTAATGTTTTTAAACGTTTGTCGTTTAGTTAAATAGGCTGGCATTAGCAATTGTAATTTGTGGGGATCCAAACTGGAGCCGAGCCGATGTGCCGCGCATTTCATAACTTCCCTGGAATAACAATAACCCATTATATAATGGATGGCCGAAAAAAAATGGCCAAAAGTCAGAGAGCGGTTATAAGACGTGTGCATTGACCATGACGATGGCGCCTAACAGTCTCCAGCTACTAGTCATTGTAGTTCGCCCAAGTATCAATGAGGTGAGGTAAGGGGAGGCAATCGCTTGGCGTTGATGTACAACAATTTCCGTTATTGGGCCATGGCGTCGGCCCAACAGGTCATCATGTGCAAAATGTGAATGAATATCTGAGTTGGAGTTGATTTTGGGCAAAAATTAAAGTTACCTTATTGTATATTGTCTGCGGTCCGCTGAACCCTGAAATCACTTACTTTTGCATAAACAAACTTTCAGTTTTTTTGAAAGCGCTGCTCTAAACGTTTGCCAAACTTTGACTAATTATAACTTAAGGAACCCTGAAATCACTTACTTTTGCATAAACAAACTTTCAGTTTTTTTGAAAGCGCTGCTCTAAACGTTTGCCAAACTTTGACTAATTATAACTTAAGTAGAATGAATTCAACTAAAAATAAACTTATTTGCATGCAATTAGACAGACCAAAAAGAGATTTATCGTTTCGGGATGGGGAGTTGAAGTAAGAGCTTTTTGGGAAAGGAAAGAGAATCAGACGGAACGTGAGCCATTGCAAGAAGATACCGTTCGATAAGGGGCCGCTTAAAAAGGGCAACTCGAATGAGGAGGACACCCCAGTTCAAGTGGACTCGCAGCGATCAGCATCTCCAGCACCATCGGCAGTGATTCCGGACCAACCTAAGATGGGTGCCGACCCGTCTTCGCAGTTCATGCATTATGTGGAGGAACGTTCAGCGTTGGGAAACCCAAAGACCGGGTTGAAGCTGAAGCTTAAAAGAAGAGGAGAGATGTGGGAACCCTGTCAGGGGAATGAATAACACATGCGTGTTATGTCAGTTCTCTCTCAGAAGCCTCCCTATCAATATCAGCCACAAAAAGCCCTAACAAATTGAATGAAATTTACTTAATAAATGAGAAATAAAAACTGTCGCATTAATTCTGTAACCGGTGTTTTCTGTAGTAGTTTTTCAAAGATCACGCATACGCCTCATATACGCAATTTTAAAGCGAAACGAAATGCTTTCACTCGTTCACAAATAAAATGAATTACACACCCAACTAAGGCAAACGAGGCCAGCGACATCAATTGCATGTGCGACATACAAAATCACAGGCACAGCCACTGCTACAAAGTTGGAGAACACATGAAAAATTTCACTTGAGGCACTGAGGCGTAGAGGCCGGGTTTGAGCTGCACTTAAAGACTCTTTCATCTCACATGGTCAGTGGAACTTCCTGACTTACCATTGGCTCTTGTTTTGCACGCCCCCTTGGTTAGTGGTATCCAATGTCGCTCCAAAACGAAAAAATAAAACATCTAGTGAAAGTCTCTTCTGCTATTGCGACCGGGTTTTTGCATTCAAAGTGCAACATGTACACAAAGATAAGCCGTCTCCGCCTGGGTGTGACAATGGCAATGGCAGTGTCAATGGCATGGACATGGGGGCACGATTGGGCCAACAATTTATCGCCGACTGGCTTTTTGGCATGTAAATGGCCAAAGTTGCCAAAAGGTCTTCCTGCAGCCATCCATACATACTTACATTTATTTTAAACTATTTGTAAACAATTTTTGCCCGAACTGGCCACGCCACAGTTGCAGTTCAAGTATTGGCGGTGAAAGTGTTTATTAATACAATTTCTTTTTTTTTCGTTTTGTTTTGTTTTTGTGTGCATTGCGATTGAAAATTTATTACTGTGACAACTTTGAATTTTAACTCGTAACCTACTCAATCATCCCATTTAAACTTGAAAATCAAAAACATTCTTGCAAAGTTTTTTGGCACAAAACTTTTGTAGACCGCAAAGATTAAAACTTAAATTTAATACCATTGACAACAATACTCTCTTTATTGGCCCCAAAAAAGATGGCTGGTTTCAGAGTTGGTTAAGTCGTGGTTTTCACCAAGTTTCCATTTTCCGCGAGTCTAATGTTCCATTTCATTAGTAAAAAATGTTTAAAGTGTTGAGAGGCCATGGCAACAGATTTTCCTTAATTCCTTCCGGTTACCCTTCTAAACTCAAAGTGATGTTGCTGTTGCCGTTGCTGTTGTTGTTCTTGTGAAACGTTTTGAACTTTGTCGAGATGGCAACATCTATATATTTTAATGTAGCAATTTCTAGTTTTCGGTGTATAAACGATGGAACATTTCTGGTAATGTTTTTAAACGTTTGTCGTTTAGTTAAATAGGCTGGCATTAGCAATTGTAATTTGTGGGGATCCAAACTGGAGCCGAGCCGATGTGCCGCGCATTTCATAACTTCCCTGGAATAACAATAACCCATTATATAATGGATGGCCGAAAAAAAATGGCCAAAAGTCAGAGAGCGGTTATAAGACGTGTGCATTGACCATGACGATGGCGCCTAACAGTCTCCAGCTACTAGTCATTGTAGTTCGCCCAAGTATCAATGAGGTGAGGTAAGGGAGGCAATCGCTTGGCGTTGATGTACAACAATTTCCGTTATTGGGCCATGGCGTCGGCCCAACAGGTCATCATGTGCAAAATGTGAATGAATATCTGAGTTGGAGTTGATTTTGGGCAAAAATTAAAGTTACCTTATTGTATATTGTCTGCGGTCCGCTGAACCCTGAAATCACTTACTTTTGCATAAACAAACTTTCAGTTTTTTTGAAAGCGCTGCTCTAAACGTTTGCCAAACTTTGACTAATTATAACTTAAGGAACCCTGAAATCACTTACTTTTGCATAAACAAACTTTCAGTTTTTTTGAAAGCGCTGCTCTAAACGTTTGCCAAACTTTGACTAATTATAACTTAAGTAGAATGAATTCAACTAAAAATAAACTTATTTGCATGCAATTAGACAGACCAAAAAAGAGATTTATCGTTTCGGGATGGGGAGTTGAAGTAAGAGCTTTTTGGGAAAGGAAAGAGAATCAGACGGAACGTGAGCCATTGCAAGAAGATACCGTTCGATAAGGGGCCGCTTAAAAAGGGCAACTCGAATGAGGAGGACACCCCCAGTTCAAGTGGACTCGCAGCGATCAGCATCTCCAGCACCATCGGCAGTGATTCCGGACCAACCTAAGATGGGTGCCGACCCGTCTTCGCAGTTCATGCATTATGTGGAGGAACGTTCAGCGTTGGGAAACCCAAAGACCGGGTTGAAGCTGAAGCTTAAAAGAAGAGGAGAGATGTGGGAACCCTGTCAGGGGAATGAATAACACATGCGTGTTATGTCAGTTCTCTCTCAGAAGCCTCCCCTATCAATATCAGCCACAAAAAGCCCTAACAAATTGAATGAAATTTACTTAATAAATGAGAAATAAAAACTGTCGCATTAATTCTGTAACCGGTGTTTTCTGTAGTAGTTTTTCAAAGATCACGCATACGCCTCATATACGCAATTTTAAAGCGAAACGAAATGCTTTCACTCGTTCACAAATAAAATGAATTACACACCCAACTAAGGCAAACGAGGCCAGCGACATCAATTGCATGTGCGACATACAAAATCACAGGCACAGCCACTGCTACAAAGTTGGAGAACACATGAAAAATTTCACTTGAGGCACTGAGGCGTAGAGGCCGGGTTTGAGCTGCACTTAAAGACTCTTTCATCTCACATGGTCAGTGGAACTTCCTGACTTACCATTGGCTCTTGTTTTGCACGCCCCCTTGGTTAGTGGTATCCAATGTCGCTCCAAAACGAAAAAATAAAACATCTAGTGAAAGTCTCTTCTGCTATTGCGACCGGGTTTTTGCATTCAAAGTGCAACATGTACACAAAGATAAGCCGTCTCCGCCTGGGTGTGACAATGGCAATGGCAGTGTCAATGGCATGGACATGGGGGGCACGATTGGGCCAACAATTTATCGCCGACTGGCTTTTTGGCATGTAAATGGCCAAAGCTGCCAAAAGGTCTTCCTGCAGCCATCCATACATACTTACATTTATTTTAAACTATTTGTAAACAATTTTTGCCCGAACTGGCCACGCCACAGTTGCAGCTGGCTATGAATTTCAAGTATTGGCGGTGAAAGTGTTTATTAATACAATTTCTTTTTTTTCGTTTTGTTTTGTTTTTGTGTGCATTGCGATTGAAAATTTATTACTGTGACAACTTTGAATTTTAACTCGTAACCTACTCAATCATCCCATTTAAACTTGAAAATTAAAAACATTCTTGCAAAGTTTTTTGACACAAAACTTTTGTAGACCGCAAAGATTAAAAATTAAATTTAATACCATTGACAACAATACTCTCTTTATTGGCCCCAAAAAAGATGGCTGGTTTCAGAGTTGGTTAAGTCGTGGTTTTCACCAAGTTTCCATTTTCCGCGAGTCTAATGTTCCATTTCATTAGTAAAATAAGCAAAGTTTCGACTCTGCAAAAAGGATGTTTAAAGTGTTGAGAGGCCAAGGCAACAGATTTTCCTTAATTCCTTCCGGTTACCCTTCTAAACTCAAAGTGATGTTGCTGTTGCCGTTGCTGTTGTTGTTCTTGTGAAACGTTTTGAACTTTGTCGAGATGGCAACACCAAACTTAGCTTTTAGTTGAAAATGGCTCCGCCTAAAAGTAGGCAAGTATTTTTAGTAACTGAAAGGTTTCGCTCCCAACGACTTGAATATTCCCTTGCTAAAAGCGTATTAAAGAACTTTGACCATGTAAAATGCAAAGATGTTTAACTTTTACTTAGATGACAGAGCAACATAAAGTTCATTTGAGGTCATGCTACTTTAATATTTTTTATATAAAATTATATTTTGTATATTTCATTTATTTTAAAATTCTATTGATTAAAGTAAACGTTTACAAGTAAATCCATTTCATAAAAGTTTTTTGAAAATTAAATAAAATATATGCAAATATAAAAAAATATAAAAGTCAGTAAAATATTGATAATTTTTTTCGATAACTCTGCATCCCAAACCATTGCCAAATATCTAAATTTAAGAAATTTATTTGCATACTTATCTAAACAGGATATAAAAAGTTTTTCTTTTCGCTATTTACATTTTATTTTGCGTTTGTTTATTTGTTTCGCTTGTTTCTGTATATTTTAATGTAGCAATTTCTAGTTTTCGGTGTATAAACGATGGAACATTTCTGGTAATGTTTTTAAACGTTTGTCGTTTAGTTAAATAGGCTGGCATTAGCAATTGTAATTTGTGGGGATCCAAACTGGAGCCGAGCCGATGTGCCGCGCATTTCATAACTTCCCTGGAATAACAATAACCCATTATATAATGGATGGCCGAAAAAAAATGGCCAAAAGTCAGAGAGCGGTTATAAGACGTGTGCATTGACCATGACGATGGCGCCTAACAGTCTCCAGCTACTAGTCATTGTAGTTCGCCCAAGTATCAATGAGGTGAGGTAAGGAGGCAATCGCTTGGCGTTGATGTACAACAATTTCCGTTATTGGGCCATGGCGTCGGCCCAACAGGTCATCATGTGCAAAATGTGAATGAATATCTGAGTTGGAGTTGATTTTGGGCAAAAATTAAAGTTACCTTATTGTATATTGTCTGCGGTCCGCTGAACCCTGAAATCACTTACTTTTGCATAAACAAACTTTCAGTTTTTTTTGAAAGCGCTGCTCTAAACGTTTGCCAAACTTTGACTAATTATAACTTAAGGAACCCTGAAATCACTTACTTTTGCATAAACAAACTTTCAGTTTTTTTGAAAGCGCTGCTCTAAACGTTTGCCAAACTTTGACTAATTATAACTTAAGTAGAATGAATTCAACTAAAAATAAACTTATTTGCATGCAATTAGACAGACCAAAAAGAGATTTATCGTTTCGGGATGGGGAGTTGAAGTAAGAGCTTTTTGGGAAAGGAAAGAGAATCAGACGGAACGTGAGCCATTGCAAGAAGATACCGTTCGATAAGGGGCCGCTTAAAAAGGGCAACTCGAATGAGGAGGACACCCCAGTTCAAGTGGACTCGCAGCGATCAGCATCTCCAGCACCATCGGCAGTGATTCCGGACCAACCTAAGATGGGTGCCGACCCGTCTTCGCAGTTCATGCATTATGTGGAGGAACGTTCAGCGTTGGGAAACCCAAAGACCGGGTTGAAGCTGAAGCTTAAAAGAAGAGGAGAGATGTGGGAACCCTGTCAGGGGAATGAATAACACATGCGTGTTATGTCAGTTCTCTCTCAGAAGCCTCCCTATCAATATCAGCCACAAAAAGCCCTAACAAATTGAATGAAATTTACTTAATAAATGAGAAATAAAAACTGTCGCATTAATTCTGTAACCGGTGTTTTCTGTAGTAGTTTTTCAAAGATCACGCATACGCCTCATATACGCAATTTTAAAGCGAAACGAAATGCTTTCACTCGTTCACAAATAAAATGAATTACACACCCAACTAAGGCAAACGAGGCCAGCGACATCAATTGCATGTGCGACATACAAAATCACAGGCACAGCCACTGCTACAAAGTTGGAGAACACATGAAAAATTTCACTTGAGGCACTGAGGCGTAGAGGCCGGGTTTGAGCTGCACTTAAAGACTCTTTCATCTCACATGGTCAGTGGAACTTCCTGACTTACCATTGGCTCTTGTTTTGCACGCCCCCTTGGTTAGTGGTATCCAATGTCGCTCCAAAACGAAAAAATAAAACATCTAGTGAAAGTCTCTTCTGCTATTGCGACCGGGTTTTTGCATTCAAAGTGCAACATGTACACAAAGATAAGCCGTCTCCGCCTGGGTGTGACAATGGCAATGGCAGTGTCAATGGCATGGACATGGGGGCACGCTTGGGACAACAATTTATCGCCGACTGGCTTTTTGGCATGTAAATGGCCAAAGTTGCCAAAAGGTCTTCCTGCAGCCATCCATACATACTTACATTTATTTGAAACTATTTGTAAACAATTTTTGCCGGAACTGGCCACGCCACAGTTGCAGCTGGCTATGAATTTCAAGTATTGGCGGTGAAAGTGTTTATTAATACAATTTCTTTTTTTTTCGTTTTGTTTTATTTTTGTGTGCATTGCGATTAAAAATTTATTACTGTGACTGGCAACTTTGAATTTTAACTCGTAACCTACTCAATCATCCCATTTAAACTTGAAAATTAAAAACATTCTTGCAAAGTTTTTTGGCACAAAACTTTTGTAGACCGCAAAGATTAAAACTTAAATTTAATACCATTGACAACAATACTCTCTTTATTGGCCCCAAAAAAGATGGCTGGTTTCAGAGTTGGTTAAGTCGTGGTTTTCACCAAGTTTCCATTTTCCGCGAGTCTAATGTTCCATTTCATTAGTAAAATAAGCAAAGTTTCGACTCTGCAAAAAGGATGTTTAAAGTGTTGAGAGGCCAAGGCAACAGATTTTCCTTAATTCCTTCCGGTTACCCTTCTAAACTCAAAGTGATGTTGCTGTTGCCGTTGCTGTTGTTGTTCTTGTGAAACGTTTTGAACTTTGTCGAGATGGCAACACCAAACTTGGCTTTTAGTTGAAAATGGCTCCGCCTAAAAGTAGGCAAGTATTTTTAGTAACTGAAAGGTTTCGCTCCCAACGACTTGAATATTCCCTTGCTAAAAGCGTATTAAAGAACTTTGACCATGTAAAATGCAAAGATTTTTAACTTTTACTTAGTTGACAGAGCAAATAAAATTTACATAAAGTTCATTTGAGGTCATGCTACTTTATTTCTATATAAAATTATATTTTGTATATTTCATTTATTTTAAAATTCTATTGATTAAAGTAAACGTTTACAAGTAAATCCATTTCATAAAAGTTTTTTGAAAATTAAATAAAATATATACAAATATAAAAAAAATATAAAAGTCAGTAAAATATTGATAATTTTTTCGATAACTCTGCATCCCAAACCATTGCCAAATATCTAAATTTAAGAAATTTATTTGCATACTTATCTAAAAAGGGTATAAAAAGTTTTTCTTTTCGCTATTTATTTGTTTCGCTTGTTTTTGTATATTTTAATGTAGCAATTTTCTAGTTTTCGGTGTATAAACGATGGAACATTTCTGGTAATGTTTTTAAACGTTTGTCGTTTAGTTAAATAGGCTGGCATTAGCAATTGTAATTTGTGGGGATCCAAACTGGAGCCGAGCCGATGTGCCGCGCATTTCATAACTTCCCTGGAATAACAATAACCCATTACGTAATGGTCGAGAGATGTGCGAAAAAAAATGGCCAAAAGTCAGAGAGCGGTTATGAGACGTGTGCATTGACCATGACGATGGCGCCTAACAGTCTCCAGCTACTAGTCATTGTAGTTCGCCCAAGTATCAATGAGGTGAGGTAAGGGAGGCAATCGCTTGGCGTTGATGTACAACAATTTCCGTTATTGGGCCATGGCGTCGGCCCAACAGGTCATCATGTGCAAAATGTGAATGAATATCTGAGTGGGAGTTGATTTTGGGCAAAAATTAAAGTTACCTTATTGTATAACAGAGAGATGGGCTCGAGCAGAGAGGTATAAAACAAGATGGTCATCTGGCCAACGAGCTTAGTTGAACTCCATCATGTCGCCGCTGGACACCGCATTGTTGTTTCTAATATTTGTGCAAATAAATGTCATTACTTGTTCGGATCTATACTATGTAAGCTCAGAGGAGCTAAAACATTTCAAGCAATGTGTTCGGGGAGCCCAACGACCAAAATTTAGCGAGTGCCTAGGACGTTCTGCATTGAATTTCATTCAACGCTTCGATGAGCGTGACAATGTGAGTTTTTGGAAGATTTTGTGGCTGTAAAGAGTGAAACGGCAGCCAGTAGGTCATTGGCCAATGTTCTGGACACTGACCCAGTGGATTTTCGCGGCATATTGGAGAATGCCGGTGCGGTTATGGGTCAACGTAGTCTCGAATGGCATATGGATGGCATTTATCCGGGTTTGATGTTTAAAATTGAACCAACTGCAGATGCTAATAGTGTTGCCGAGTTTGTGCTAGCCGATGGTAGGACTCAAGATGACAGACAATTTGGTTATGAAGATCCCACGGCAGGTAAGACAGACAATTTATTAAACTTTGATATGATAAATAATGTTTACTAATGTCTTCCAACAGGTCGGCTACTGGCTAAGCAGTATCTATTGCCATTTTTGCTGGGCTTGAAATTCAATTTGATTGCCCTGGTTCCGCTTCTATTTGCTGGCATTTGCTTGCTGCTTAAGAAGTCCCTCTTTCTGGTCAAGTTGGCCATCTATGTGAGCAGCTTTTTGGGACTTGGTGGAATTTTGGGATCAGCAGGTGGTCTGGGCTTAGGCGGCGGATTCGGAGGGGGTTTTGGCAGTTTTAGTGGTGCTAACTTTGGATCATTTGCTGGCCATCGACCCATTGGACATTTTCCAGGCAAAACCACAGTCTACGGGCATGGCGATGAACTGCACCATCAATACGATGTCCACGAGTCTGCATTCACCATATAAGCGTAGCGATCGTAAAGTACGCTTTGAGCAACCACGAGAAGCTACGCCATCGTCACCATCTCCGGTTCCCACTCCCACTAAACGGCGCTTTCAAGATCGCTTCTATGACTATGAAAATCAACGCCGGCAAACAAATAAATTAATTTCTGAAGTTGAGAAGTCTCTGATAAGAAACTTTCAACAGGGCGCCAGCAGCATACCCACAGGAATGAATGGCTGGCAAGTTGTGGATGTCAGATCGCTCTAATTGCATGCAAATAAGTTTATTTTTAGTTGAATTCATTCTACTTAAGTTATAATTAGTCAAAGTTTGGCAAACGTTTAGAGCAGCGCTTTCCAAAAAACTGAAAGTTTGTTTATGCAAAAGTAAGTGATTTCAGGGTTCAGCGGACCGCAGACAGACCAAAAAGAGATTTGTCGTTTCGGGGTGGGGAGTTGAAGTAGAGCTTTTTGGGAAAGGAAAGAGAATCAGACGGAACGTGAGCCATTGCAAGAAGATACCGTTCGATAAGGGGCCGCTTAAAAATGGCAACTCGAATGAGGAGGACACCCCAGTTCAAGAGGACTCGCAGCGATCAGCATCTCCAGCACCATCGGCAGTGATTCCGGACCAACCTAAGATGGGTGCCGTCCCGTCTTCGCAGTCCATACATTATGTGGAGGAACGTTCAGCGTTGGGAAACCCAAAGACTGGGTTGAAGGTGAAGCTTAAAAGAAGAGGAGAGATGTGGGAACCCTGTCAGGGGAATGAATAACACATGCGTGTTATGTCAGTTGTTAGAACGCGATACCGATCTATTAGAAAGTTGTTCAGGTTGGACCAGGATGAGAGGTCAGTCTTGTTTGGGATGGATTGTTCCCACAATGCGATGGTGGCGTTTGGCAATTTGGATGTACAAAGCGCCACCAACATGACGTCCCATGACGTTGTAGTGGAAGACTGGAGTCGCTCTATGCGTTCTCCTAAGGTGGAACCGCACCGTACGTACACCATATATACGAATGCATATTTGGATTGCACCGTCACCAAATTGGACTTGCTTTCTTTGCTCGCGTTTCGGCTCTGCTCCACAGGACCTTTGTCTGCTCCAAGTTCATTTTCGTTTGCCCGCGTCTGTCCAAAATTCGCAGATATGCCCGTGCAAGAACGAATGGCGGCAATTAAACATTTGTTATGTTGTTATTTTGAGCTATGTCTCAATTGCTTTGCACGTGGCCATCCATTGCGAGAGTGTCCTAGTGTCCATAATTGCCGCATATGCCAGGAGCGACACCACACACTGTTGCATCGCATCAACATTTCCACAGTGACGACTTCCAGTGTGCAGCCACCAAAAATAAATCCTCGGCGACAACAAACAAATGCTCTCCCTGCAGAGTCAGTGGAGCGCCCAAATCAAAGCCATGGCCTCCAGAAGTTCCGAATATCCACACCTCGTAAAGGTTTGCTGGGTACGGCCATGGTAACTATACGACATCAAGGTACCGAATTCCAAGCACGCGCCTTGATAGACACTGGATTTGAGGGAACATTCCTATCCAAGAAGGATGTTCGATCTGGTGAGACCCCGGTTCCGTGTCACTGACGCTGAATTCAGTGGCATCTCCAATTGTGTTGCCACCAACTCTCACAAAGTTTGCGAACTAAAAATCTCTTCTCCTAGAGATCCTTCCAAGCACGTGGAAGCGCACGCATTCGTCTTGCCCAACCTTCCCACAAAGATAAAGGAGAGCATTCCGCGTCTTCCTTTGGCAGATCCACATTTCCACGAAAGTTCTCCAGTAGACTTAATCATCGGTGTGGATCTTCTCCCCCGAATTTTAGGAAAGTGCATCGAAAAGAGCAATTGCGGGTCTCTCCTTGCTCTGGAGACGATATTCGGGTGGATTCTGTGCGGTCCCACAGTTGAGCCGACCACTCTGTCCACGTCTGCAGCTCAAATTTCCGCGTCTCCAAAAACCGCTCGTCCCAACCTCGAACGAAGTGATGGACTTTATCGAGAGAACTCCTACCTGTGCAAGGTCTGCGGAGGAGTTCACGCGCTCCGGAAATGTCGGCAGTTCCTCAATCTCTGCGCGACAATTCGAGTACATGCAGTATTAGAGCACAAATACTGTCCTAACTGCCTATTCCACGAGCACTTCACAGGATTATGTAGAAGTATATCGGGCTGTTACCGGTGTGGTGAGAAACACCATATCCTCCTCCATCCCACGGCTTCCGTAACACGACGATCTGCTTCACAGAGGAATCTACCGCAACGAGGGTCGTCCAACTCCAAATGCTTACCCCGAGCGCCCACGAGGCAACCTCTATCCTGAGGTCATCCAATCCAATTATGTGTGCAATTCGGGCGGAACTCTTTTAGTTCGGCGCTCCAGAACGTTGCTGCTCCCCATCCTTACCAGTCCACCCGGGCTATTGCAACTTGTTGCAAGGGGGGCGGTATGTTCACCCCAGAAAGGGTGACCAGCAGGGGAATAAAGAGGGCTTTTGCCACTATCCCCGAACGGGCACACTAGTATTAGTTACTAGGCAAGTTCGAAGGAAAACTCCATCTTGCTAAGTTGGTCTTTTTCCTCCCCGGTATATCTATATACGTCTACCGATATTCTCGGCCTCTTATTTTCACAAAAACACTTTTATTCGGAAACGCCTGAACATTGTGAACCGGTCCGGTACTTATGTGCAATAAATTGGCCTGTGTTTTACCGAGTTACCGCGCGTTTTAATTCCTTCAACAATTGGGTAATAAGTCTGGGCTCTCAAATCAGAAGCTTTGCCCCGCTACAAAGACAATAGATTCATTTTAAAATATGGGCAACAAATATTTAAAATCTTTGAGAGTAGCGCTACTCAGGCCGGTGACCGTAATAAATAATAAAAATGATACTGTCTACATTTCATGACGATCCAATACAAGGAGGTCATACAGGCATTAAAAGAACGTTAGCAAAAATCAAACGACATTACTACTGGAAAAACATGACTCGATTTGTTAAGGAGTACATACGTAAATGTCACAAATGCCAAACATCAAAAACTACAGTTCATGTAAAAACTCCCATGATTGTAACTAACACTCCAACAAACGCTTTCGACACAGTAATTGTTGACACAATAGGACCACTTCCAAAATCAGACCAAGGCAATGAGTATATCGTCGCACTCTTATGTGATTTGACTAAATTCCTATTTCAACCAAAATTGCAAACAATGTCGCTAAAGCAATATTTGAAAATTTCATACTTAAGTACGGTCCAATGAAGACGTTCATTACGGACATGGGTACTGAGTATAAGAACCAACTTTTGACAGAGATATGCAAGTATATGGAAATAGAAAATCTAACGTCTACAGCATATCATCACCAAACATTAGGAACAATTGAAAGAAGTCACAGAATTTCAATGAATATGTTCGTTCCTATATTTCCACTGACAAGTCAGATTGGGATGTCTGGACCCAATATTTTACATATTGTTTCAATACCACCCCAACAATTACTCACGGATATTGTCCATTTGAATTAGTTTTTGGAAGATTACCAAATCAATTCATAAATTTTAATAAAATAACTAACATAGACCCAATATACAATATAGATGATTACGCTAAGGAAATAAAATTTAGACTAGAAATTGCCCACAAAAGAGCAAGAATAATGTTAGAAAACCATAAGAGAAAAAATAAGAAATATTATGATAGGTCAATAACAGAAATAAATATAGAAGTAGGAGACAAAGTTTTACTAAAAAACGAAATAGGACATAAGCTAGATCCTAACTATTTAGGTGCATTTGTTGTAGAAACTATAGAAAGTAATGACTATATAGTAGTAAAAGATAGTAAAAATAAAAAACAAACAGTGCATAAGAATAGATTAAAAAGGTACAATGATTAAAAATAAAAAAAAAA